>JARFYF010000061.1:12726275-12737969 GCA_030265395.1 Rhina ancylostomus | reverse complement strand
ATTTAAGTCTTCTCTTGTACACCCACCAACGTACAAGTTCTGGTTGTTATATTGTAGGAAGGAGGTGGTGGCTCTAGAGGGGGTACAGAGTAAATGTAAAGGATGTTATCATGCAGGGGGGATCTTGTGTTACTTTAGTTATGAGATTGTTTTCTTTGGAACAAAAGAGGAGTTAATGCAGGCTTTGGGAAACTAAGTCTGACTCACAGGGACTGTCGACGTGGAATTGGACGGAAAAGCTTTGTGAAAGCTGAGCCGAGGAACGTGTTGAACCTTATTGCTGTTTAATACGTTTAAAACAAAAGTTGTAAACCCATTTATAAATAACATTTAAACTAATGAACTTTCTTTCAAATTTGTTTGTCCAATGCTTTATTGATGTTTTAAAAATAAGAAAGATATTTCTGCACAAACAATAAGCAAAAGAAAATGTTAGAGTAAAAAGTAAAAGTATAATAAATAATATAAATGATATCCAATAGATGGTTAAAATGACATTGATAGATACTTTTACACACCTTATTCCACATTACCACAATGATTACCATTCAAAAGTCCTCATTGGTGATTAAACCACTTTGGAACATCCTGAGCTCTTTAAAGGCACTATATACATGCAAACCTTTCTTTTAAAAATGCAAATATTTCTTCATGTTTACTGACATAAGGCATTGTTTGAAGCTCTTGCTTTCCAACCTTTTTACTGAACTAATAGTCCAGAGAATGTGAGTTCAAATTCTAAAGTTGTATTGTGAGAATTTTAATTCAGCTGAAAACAAAACTTTGAAATATGAAGCTGATATCTTGGAAAAACCATTGGAAAATCTCCAGGATTGTCACGCGAACCAGCTGGTTAACTCTCATTCTTGAGAAAAGGAAGGTGACTTTCTTTACATTGCCTTGGCTATACATGACTCTAGTCCCACAATAATAGAGCTTCCTTAGCTGCCCTGTGAAATACTGCTTGGTTTTACCAAATTGAGAGCAACTAAGAATCAGCAGAAAAGCCTAAACTGCCAGCAACAGATCCTCAATATACTTAAAGTAAAGGACAATATTTGTATATCAATCAATAAAGTTTGAATGCTATATTTGAATATAACAGCAGGAATGTGTTGCTTATTATTTTATTTCAGGGACTGTTTAATATGTATTCTTGAGAGAATGTGCAGTTTTGCATTTATTAGTGCAGGTAATAGATAAATCAGTGTATAAAATATGTACATTTACTGATTATGTAATATTTCAGTGCTGAATATCATGATTTGACTGGTTGTAGGGTGCTTGTGTTAGTAATCCAATTGTCTTCTGCTTTAAAATCTATTGTGCCTCTTGCAACTATATTTATCTATTTATTAATTCCTTCTTAATTCCCGTGATTAACTCAAGTTTGACAATCATATATGGTAAAATATACCATATGCTAAGAAACTTTTATAGGTACAAACATTTTTCTTCCTCCCTTTATGCTCTAGTACAAATCTAAACTGCCCTTAATACCTTTGAATTATTGTTTCAGTTCTTGTCTTCTAACATTAAAGTTGCGTGGCTTAATGCAATCATGAAGTCTATGGGAAATTTGAATACTTCAGATAGACTTCTTCAATACATTAAGCCATGGTTTTGCAATTCTTTCATTATTGCTGTATCCTTGCCATCACCCAAGGCAATCTTCATTGTACCTTTTCATGACTATTACTTTTTTAATACAAGTGTTTGCAAACCTGTGTTTAATATTGCCGCTGTGGCATTACTAGTGCTTTGATGTCTGGCAGACATCTAAATGTCAATATAAGGAAAGTTATCATAATATACAAAATTTTTTTTATGGCTTATGCAGTTCTGGACATTTATTACATTAGAGAATATTTGCTACATCCAGTGATATGATAATTGGTCATTTATTGTCCAATGTTGATTTGAAGAGTTCTGCTTGGTAATATTACTGTGACTTGCTCTGGAGGATAATTGATTTTAACATGTGATTCTCTACCAGCTATGTCAAATGAAAACCGGGAAAATACATTATTCTACTCAGAAATTCCCCATGTGATAAACAAGGATGCTGCACAGTTACTGTCGTGGAATCCTCTGCTGGATTATTTTCAGGTGAGGAGAATCATGCTAATGTCTTTTATTTTACTTGTTGTTAAATAAGGGAAACTAAATGAGCTTTTACTGTTTATTACCCAGTCTATTCCTGATTACGGAATTTACTGTCGTGAAGAGGAACTGTTAAGAGAAAGAAAAAGAATTGGAACGATTGGTATTGCCTCATACGATTTCCACAAAGAAAGCGGGATGTTTCTGTTCCAGGCGAGCAACAACATTTATTACACTGTGGACGGCAGTGGCACAGGATTCACTGTGAGTCTCATTTTACAAATTTGAGCTACTTTTCTCCTCATTTACATTCCCTGTGCCAATATAGTTCTTTGGATAAGAGGGCAGATAACCTAGTTAAAGATAATTTTGGTGCCCTGACTAATATTGATCCCTAATCAGGGTAACTGGAAAAAATATCAGCTGGTCATTATTTGAGGGAGCCTGCTGTGTTCTATATTATGATGATGACAGCACTTCAAAAATAGTTCTCTGGTTAGGAAGTACTTTGGGATGTTCTGCAAATGAATTGAAAGGCATTATATAAATGCAAATCTTTATTTCACTTTGAAGTAGTAATATTGCTAGAGGTTGATTCACTGGCTAGCATTACTTCCCTGCAGGAAAGCTTGTGACTTTGCTGCATCGGAGTCTTAATTTTTTTGCAAAATTCCACAGCCTGATGATCTTGTGAAATTCATGTTTAATGTGTAATGTTTGATCTGTTTTAAAGCTAAATATCCATATGTTGTCTTGTCAGTTTGACCTAAACACTGATTGGTATCTGTTCAATAAGTCACGTAAGATCTAATCTGCTTGGTAATCTACCCATTCAGCTTCTAAACTGATGACTGGTTCACACGTGTATACTTAATGGGCTCATTCTGTCAGAATACTCCCCATATAATGTCTTTTGGGAATTGTTCTATTCACTTAGTATTTCTGGAATTTTATATTGCCTTTAAGAGTTGTGATACCAGTGTCAGGGTTAGAATTAATGAATAGCCAAACCCAGAGGTACAGTGCCATTTTCTATTCTGTTCTGATTGGAAGTATATTGCCATTTCTTCTCTGTCACTGTGTCAGAATTCTGGAACTCCTTGCCCAAGAGCAGTGTGGGAGTATCTTCTAAAGTACCTCTCACTGTCATCTAAGCCGTTAAGGGTAGATATTAAACACAGACTTGCCACTAGCACTCACAACCAATCAAAGAAGAAATTTAAAAGTGATGTGCACAACACCCTGATGCTGAAGACTAGGGAGGATGAGAAAGTTTAAGGATAAGCTTTTTTTGATCAGACTTGCATAAAGTGCAGCAATATTAGATGAAGGGTTTCTCCTGTGAGTTGCTGGATAAATTAGATAAGGATTCATGGTGCAAAGCATTGACATGTGAATTGGGAGATTTGTAAACAAGTCACTCACTTACAGGCAGAGATTTTATTCCATGTGACTAAAAGCTTGGGGATACTAAATTAGATACTAAAATAGCTTTGCAGCTAAAACAAGGATTGCTTTTAACATACTGTGTGTTGGATGAATAGAACTAACCGAGTGAAATTTGTTATGTATATTGTTATGGTGGTATGGAGTTTAGTTGAAATCTAGATCAGGTAAAGCTTAGTGCTCTGAAATAAGATTTTTAATGAGAGCAAAGACTGGAAGCTATCCATTAAAGGATGGAGGGTGTTGTGTTCCACAGCTGAGCAGCTTATTCTGCAATAAAGAAGTCATTTATTAGTGTGGTTTAAGGTGGTTCAACGGTAGATAGGAATCAGTAAATGCTGTGGCTGTTTTATTTTACAGAATGAGCCGAAAAACCCCTCACCAGTGAAAACCAGCTGCCCCAACATCAGGATGGATCCCAAAATTTGTCCTGCTGATTCATCTTGGATTTCGTTCATCCACAGCAACGATTTGTGGATTTCTAATATTGAATCAGGAGAGGAAAGGCGACTAACTTTTGCACATAAAGGTATCGGTGAGAGTCTCACAGAGTGTTGCATTGACCTGAACTTGTATCCATGGTGGTGTTTGGGATCTGTTCCAATAGTCCTCAATTTACAGTGTGGAAACTGCTCTGATATTCCTGTATCCACAGTGATGTTGAATCCATCTTGATAACCATGTGGCCACAATAATATCAAATCCACTTTGACTGTCCCCTATCCACTGTGAAGTGTGTTTTTTTTCCCAGTAATTCACAACTCCAGCAGCCGGGTTCAACCCTGACCTCGGGTGCGGTCTGTGTGCAGTTTGCATGTTTTCCGTGTGAGTGCTTGGGTTTCTGCCGTGTGCTCTGGCTTTCTCCCACAGCATATTATCAAGCTGGCAAGTTAATTGGCCACTGTAAATTATCCTTCAGTGCAGATAGATGGCAAAGCAAAAATCAAAGTTGAGTCGATCGGCATGTGAGAGGAATAAGTTGTAGGGCTGTAGGGAAATGAGGAGAGGGAGAGTGGGACTTGTGAAATTGTTCTGCCTGGAACTGGCATGGACCAGGCTGGCCAAACGTTCTCGTCCTGTCTCATAAGTAAATTGTTTAAAGCGATAATTGAGTTCTCTATGATAGCACTTCATCCACAGCTTTTTATGGGATCTGTTCCAATAACCCTGTACAAAGATAACATATGGGATCTGGACTTGGAATTCTTGCAGTGCCTTTTAAAACTTCATGGTTTCCCAATGTGTTTTATTGCCAAAGATTGGCCTCGACCAGCATGATGTATGAAATGTGCATTGCTTGTAAATGATCAATAATGAACAGAAATAGTCTACAAGACCAAACAGCCAATGTTTTTGTATAATCTTGTCTCTTGTTCCCACAAGTCTATGAATAGGAATTAAATACATTAGTAAACCTTTCCTGTGGAAGATGTGCCCACAAAACCATGAATGACTTTCAGCCTTTGGGGAATTCCTTCCAGATGTTGACACAATCAAAGTTCCTGACTTACAGAAACTGTGTAAATTCAGAACCTCTCCCCACCTTGAAATGTGTGGAGCCAACATGCACTGTGGAATCTCTCACAGAGACTAAAGGCTTGGAGCCCTTCACAATGGAGAGTAGCAATAGAAGGAATATGAGGCAGTCCATAGTGATGGTGAAGTAGTTTTGAAAGTGAGTTTTAGAAAGGATGTAGAAAAGGAAAGATCAGCTTCCATGGAGAAGAATGAGAAATGGGCAGTGGTCCAGAGTCAGAGGAATGGATAGAAAGGATGTGATAGGATGATAGCTTGCACAGGGAAAATTAGTCTATAGTATAACTTGAAGGAGGGAAAAGGATATTGAAAATATTTGTTTGGGTTCAGGAAGCTTGTGGGGATCTTGATGGAGTTGAAAGCCACAAGCAAACCAATATATTCTGTATAACTGGGAAGGCAGAATACATAGAAAAGAATTGGAAAAATGATTGAAATAAAACAGAGGAAAAAGATCAACTTAGCAAACAGCAGGAAACAAAATAGATTAAAATCTGCCACAAAATAATTGGAATTATCCACAAAGTTTTGCTGAAGTGCCAGAGACTCTGATTTAACCTTTATAAAAGCATTGTGTTTCAATCTACAGCCAAAGTATGTCAAAACTACAATAACCATACAACAATTAAAGTAAATAAGCATTTCGTGACTTCTTTATTTTAAAAATGTATATTGCATGTTACCTCATTGATCTTTGAAGAATCTTGACTATCAGGTGGGAAATGTTATCAACAAACTAGTTACTCATTGCCTTTGGAGAGAATCACCTGTGCAGTTTCCCAAATTTTCTGCTTTTATTTCAGATTTGCAGTTTTTGTTTAATTTCTACATTCTAATATTTGCTTTCTCATTTTCCTGTTGTGAAGGTTTGCCGAACCTAGAAGATGACCCTAAGTCCGCAGGAATCTCCAGTTTTGTACTTCAGGAAGAGTTTGACCGGTACACAGGCTACTGGTGGTGTCCTTTTGCAGAGGACAGTAAGTGTCCATTTAGCAAATACTTCAGCTTGCATTCAATTAAACAAGCCTCTTATGATGTTAAGTCAGCATCTTGCATTACTTTGTATGCCAATCAGCCAATTGTACCTGAAAGATGTTGGATTAAGTTTGCAGGCTCCGTTAAAGTAGCTGATACCAGAGCTGATTCTGTGCTCCTCGACAGGGAGGGGAGAGAGAGTTAGCCATGCTCCCCCACTTCTATCCAGTGATCTCATTTAAAAATGTTATTGTTTTACAGTACAGAAAAGTCCTGGGCACTTGAATAACATAATGGAAATGCTGCCATCACTTGTGTAACTACAGATGGATAAAAAGCAATTATCTTTGCTAATATATTGTATAATTTCAGTATCTCCTGAGTAGGCCATACTCTGGACCATTAAGCAATTAGCACAAGTAATTCTTGTGTTGGACAATAGTGACTTGCATTTTTCAAATTCCATTAGTATAATACAATGTCCCAAGGCTCTTACTAGATTAGGACTGAGCCACATAAGGAGCTATCAGGACAATTGGTCATTTATTTTGTCAGAGATAGACTTTAATGGGAGTAATTTAATGAGGAGAGAGATGTAGAAAAGCCAAGAGGTTAAAGGAGGGAATTCTACTGAGATGGGCCCAGGCAGCTGAGGCATGTCTGATGGTGAAGGAGTGAGTAGAGTTGAGAATGTGCAACAGGGAAAATTTGGAGGAACATGGAGATCTAGAGGAGTTGCAGGGCTGAAGAAGCTGCAGTGATAGTGAGATGCGAGGCCCAAGAGCCCAATTTGTAAACAGCACACTGGCTAGCTTTAAGGGAAATTCTTAGACTTACTGACAATCGGAGTATTTCATGTAATGGCAATGTTCTATTTGGTTACCTATAGCATAGATTAAAACTACACACCTATAAATTTGACTGTCATGCAGGAACAAAAGTGAATTCTGCATATACTTTGTCTTTGAGTAATGATATTGAGCTTATGCCTATTTAGCTCTAGTGCTTCTCTGTGCAAATAATGTGGTGAAATTCTAAAATTGCACCTATAATACTCATACTTGCATTGTTATGGATCAAAACCTGACAAGTTGACAAGTCATGTGAAAAGGAATATGCTATTAATTATACTCTCCAGATGCAATTGAGAATGGGCACAATACTGTAGCTCTGTAGGAATACTTCTTGTCTTCAAAGGAAGCCAGGCCCACACTTTACAACATTGTGTACAGTTGGTGTTATTGGAGCTTCCTGAAATTTACTTAATCTATTTGCCAAGTTGAATGGCCCAGGAAAAAAAATATAAAAGATAAAGATTTGATTTGTCTTGCCTCTTCGCGTAAACAAGTGAAACACTCAAACTTATCACTTTAACACTTGGTTGATTCATTGATGGATTCTTTTCCCAGCCCCAGATGGGGGAAAGATTTTCAGGATACTTTATGAAGAGAATGACGAGTCAAATGTCGAAATTATCCATGTGACTTCACCCATGCTTGAGACACGAAGGTGTGATTCATACAGGTACCCACGAACAGGTAAGATATTTGAT
The DNA here is from genome assembly GCA_030265395.1 of Rhina ancylostomus. NCBI lineage: Eukaryota > Metazoa > Chordata > Chondrichthyes > Rhinopristiformes > Rhinidae > Rhina > Rhina ancylostomus. The sequence goes on along the minus strand of JARFYF010000061.1, from coordinate 12,730,357 downwards.
ATACTGCGTGTGGATTTCACTAATTTGGTAAATGTACTCTGTGAAGACAGGTATAACATTGATGTGTACCCCTAAATAGGAGAGGCAGTATTATAAACATGCAAATCCCTTGCAGGGCTTGACAGGGCAGAGGTGGAGTTGGTGTTTCTCCGGGCTGCAGTGTCTAGAATCAAAGGCCACAGCTTGAAATAAGATATTTCAAATTCTCAACTAAAGAGGGCTCGAGAGGCTCAATTTACGAAAGAAATTGATGGGTTTTGGCTCTTAAGGAAATTAAGGGGCATATTGCTAATGCAGGAAAGTGGCACTGAAGTGTAAGAGTAGCTATGCAAGACAATTGCTGAGCAGGCACAAGAGACTGAAAGGCTTACTCCTATTTCTTATGTTCTTGTATTAATCAGAATTATCCAACTACATTCCTACCACGGTTGAAAAAGCAAATCAGAGAGGTTATGCAGCAATTATGGAATGGTTGAAATTAAGTTACTGAAGTTTTCTTGAACCTTTCTCAGTTTTGACATTATCTACGTGAGCAGATGAACGTACACCTGCTCAGCCCTTAATAAGATCTTTGGCTATAATCACAATTCGGCATTTCTATCTAACGTGGCTAACTTTGACCCCTTTGCTTATCAAGTATGTGTCTACCACTACCTTAAAAATACTCAAGGACTCTGTATTTGTTGCCCTTTGAGGAACAGTGTTCCAAAGAGTCTGTCCTTTTGAGAGAAAATGTTTTGCCTCATCTTTGTCTTAAATGGGTGGCCCTTTTTTTTAAAGAGTGTTCTAAGTTCTCCCACAAAGGAAGGCATCCTTTCCACATCCACCATGTCAAGACCCCTCAGGATCCTATTCATTTCAATCAAGTCACCTCTTTCTAAACCCCAGTGGATATCAGCCTAGCCTGTCTAAACTTTCCTCAGAAGACATCTTGTCCAGATTAAGTATTTGTCTTGTAAACCTTCTGTGAACTGCTAATACATTACATCCGTCCTTAAATAAGGACACGAATACCATACCCAGTATTCCAGATGTGGTCTCTCCAATGTCCTATGTAACTGAAGCATGTCCTTGTATTCAGTTTCCCCACAATAAAAGTGTTCTGTTAGCTTTCCAAATTACTTGTTGTATCTGCCTACTAGCATTTTGACAACCATCCACTAGGGCATCCAGTTTCCTCCATCTCAGAGTTCTGCAATCTCTCACCAATTAGGTAATATTTATGAAGAATTTTTTTTTCCACAGTCAATATTTATGTTGTACAATATAAAGCAGAATACCTAATATATCTAGAATTTATTTCAACTACTCTGTGGGTAGATAAATGTGTTGAATATAAAATATATGTACCAAAATAAAATATCAACATTAGTTATCAATTCTGTTTAGTAAAAACAATAACTTGCATTCGTGTAGGACCTTATCACATCTCTCCAAAGATCTGAAAGTACATTGGGTAAAATAAATTGCTTGGAATTGGAATCAGCATTATGTAAGCAAATTTATTTCCTGGAGATGCACTAATGCAGCCAGTGAGCCAGAGCCACCTTGGGAAATATTGAGCATATGTGAGGGGAATTATTACTGTACTATTCCCAAAGGCTTCAGCCTCAAGTTATCATTTATTTCTTTTCAGTACAGACTTTTTGCCGTGTTCTGTATGTAGGACTTCCCACTAATTCTAGGATCTTTGCCTTGTCCTAACTTGGCAAAGAATCTGTCCAGGAACCATTTCAATTGGAAACCTGGGCAAGCACTGTGGAGCCATCAGGAAACTAGGACTGGCAGACAAAAGCACTTCAGTTGACAACAGGTAGCATCTGCAAAGAGTTGGAAATATACCTCGAAGGATGTGTCAGTGAAGAGTGGGCAACATATTGCATGGCAGGTAGTGCTGCTGTCCCATAGTTTCAGTGACCCAGGTTCATTCCTCACCTCTGGTACTGATTGTGTGGGTTTCTCCTGGATGCCCAAGTTTTCTTCCACATCCTAAAAACATGCTGGTAGGTGGGTTAATTGGCTACAGTAAATAACCCATGATGAAGGTGGGAGAATCAGGGAGAGTAAATGGGCATGTGAGAGAGAATCAGGGAGAGTAAATGGGCATGTGAGAGAGAATAGATCACAGGGAAATAAGTAGGGCAATAAGATTGCTCTGAGGCATTATGCTTGCAAGTAAGTGTTTTCCAGTGTTAATACAGAATTGTATACTGGTTAAATTGACTCTGGCGTTAATCTTCCCTTTTGGAATCAGTTACTTACTAAGTAAAGTCACAGATGAGTGCACCCTTGAATAATGCGTAAGAAAAATATATTTCTTCCTTGCCCTAAAGGCTATGAATTGTACCGTTGTTAATATACAGAAATGTAATCAGTGAATTTATAGTTAGATTATGGAAGTGGTCTGGATTCCACTGAAATCTTGTCTTTCACTTCATGAAGTGTCCTACAGATTGATTGTTTATCAAATAAATTGGCGTCTTTATCTTCTAAACAAGAATAATTTGAATATATAGAGTACTAAAAATAGAAAATGCAGGAAATACTCAGCAGGTTGGAGAGAGAAGAACAGAATTAGCATTTCAGGTTGATGAACTTTCATTGGATGCCTAGATATGAAGAAATCTTGTTGTGTAAACTCTTGTCAGAGTCAACCAGTTTGTACTTGATAGTACACACACACATGTTATTTCTCAGCTTGTGACATCCATGGCTGTTTTATTGTGATTAAGCAAGAGTTTGATGTTGTACCTAGACCAACATTTGAATCTTTGCATCTTGTCTTTCAGTAAGAATTAATCCCACCATAGCAGTTTCTTGTCCTCTGTCTGATGAAAGGTCATCGACTTGAAACATCACTTCTGTTTCTCTCTCCACAGATGTTACCTGATCTGCTGAGCATTGTCTGGTTTTAATTCAGGTTTATAGCATCTACAGATTTTTTTTTGCTTTTGATTGCATTCACAAAGTACCTTTTAATTTTTTTTATATGAAGTCCCAAAGTGCTTTTGTAGGGGTAACTAAAAGCAGAGAATGGATTTTAAGGATGATCTTACAGGAGGAGTGAAAAATAGAAAAAGTCATTGAGAAGGGGTGCTTCTCGACAGTTGAGGTGACCTTCAATGGTATGAAGAGATTTTGCAATAAGCAAGACTGTGTTAGAGATGTGCAGCGAGCTCAGACAAATACAAAGTTAGAGAAATTACAAAGATGAGAATTTTGGAGTCCAGGAGCCATTTAGATTAATGGTCTTGAGGCCAAAGAGCAGGTGACAGCTTGTGCAGAATAGGAAGCAGAGTTTTAACTGAGCTGAAATTTATAGGGAATGACAGACAGAAGGTCAGCCTGAAGACAGAGGTAACAGCAGGTGGACTTTATGTTGGAAAAGATATAGAATTGGAATTTTTACTTGAGGTTGTCTAGTATGCTGAGGTTGTACACAGTCTGAAAACGCTCAATGAATTATTCACCCAGATCTTTTCTGTTTGCAATGAATTAGTATCCTGCTGTAGATCCTTCACCCTTTTTGCATTCCATTGTGATTCTCCTTCCCAATGGCCCTGACTGAGTCTTCAACTGGAAGTTATTTTTTTTTCCCTTGGTGGTTAATGCATTCTGACTTCACTTGGAGCTAAAAATCAGTTCTCCCTTCCCTGGGAAAGTTCTCTAATGCAGTCAGGTTTAACTCTTGTTTGAGTGTTTGAATCACAGCAAATTTTAAAAAAAGTTATGATCTCCAGCATAAAAATTGAACTGCATTTACACGTTGTCTGTTTTCAAACTTCACACAAAGCTTTGTTTAGGACCATAGTGGCAGTCTTATTGGACGTAATTCAGAGATCTGGGCTAATATCTGGAGACATGATGCAAACGCCACAATGGGTGTCAGGGACATAAAAATAATCTGGCAAGGGTGACTGAAAATTCCCAATCACCATGAAAACCCACTTGGTTCATAAATGTTCTTTGGATAAAGGCAACAGTTCTGCTTAATCTGGTTTCTGTTATTTTCTTTCTTTTTCAATCTTTTTTATTGGTTTCAAATCAATACAAATGGTATATGGCATCAAAGTTTGTACATA
>JARFYF010000061.1:12704593-12716663 GCA_030265395.1 Rhina ancylostomus | reverse complement strand
AACGCCAATACTAATGCCAAACAATTCTGCCTTTAGATTTTAGGCAGACAACACGTAAAGTTTAGTGATACACTTAATGACTTAATCATGAGGAAATGGTTACGTTTGTGCTTTTTTTTGGATTGTTAGCAAGTGGAAAACTAACTAAGAATGTAGTCAGACTTCCCTTTTAAGAGCACTGCACCTAAATAGCCCATCAACACTTATTACTTAGACTTGCAACTGAAGAGTAAGCAAGAAGGTGAATGAAGCAGAACAGACCTAAGTGATAGAACAATAAGAGTAGAAATCTGCTCATTGGCACATAGCCAGTAAGCTCATCATCTAACCCTCAGTCTGATGTCGTTAATAAATAAGCTTCACTTTACGTAGCATCTTGTTTCTGCTTTAGTGTTTAATTACTCAATCTGGATTGACGTTTTCTCAACCTGTGCATTTTTGACAGATATGGGTGAATGAAGCTATGCGCCTGGTTTATTTTCAAGGTACTAAGGACACTCCATTGGAGCACCATCTCTATGTAGTGAGCTATGAAATTCCCACAGAGGTCGTGCGACTGACACAATTAGGCTACTCTCACAAATGTTTTGTCAGCCAGGTAAAGCTTCCACTCCTCAGCATCAATGCTACATTATAGATACAACTCATCATTAATTACTCCATCCCTTCTCATTGAGATCTTCATTTGGAAGACCTGTTGTTGAATAAAATTATACAAATACGGTAACCATAAATAGTATATATATTTTTATACATAATATAGATTGTTGGTGATGGGGGCAGATAGTTGAACTGCTGCATTGATTTAATGAACATATTTATAATTTACACTGGAATAGAGTTATAATTCTTTCTCTCATATTTGCTTATAGAATTTTGATATGTTTGTAACCAAGTTCAGCAATCAGGACCATCCGCACTGTGTACACATCTTTCGTTTAACTGGATCAGAAGAAGTCCCTCTTCATAAACGGAGAGAATTCTGGGTCACAATGTTGGAGTCACCAGGTATTTTTTCGACCTGATTAAACCTGATGCAATAAATCTTCCTCTTGTTGTTCCTATGAAGCTGTGTGTCCTCTCCAAGAGACTGTACAAGTGTCTTTGTCGGAATTTAATACCAAGAGACTTTTAGGGAGACAGAGACCAGAGCAGTCACACATATAAAAGGCATGCATACAGCTACCATGTCAAAAAGAATGAGGAAGTGCAGTATGTTCTTAATGTTAAAGGATTAAAAGGCGTATAAGAAGATCGGGACTTGGGGATGTTTGTGCACAAGTCCTTTAGGACGGCTGGAGGAGTTGACAACACAGTTAATAAGGCATAAAAACAGAAAACACTGAAACTGTTCAGCAGCCTTTGTAGAGGATACAGAAGGTATTTAATGGAATGGTCTCAGACATGAGTGATCACGCTTGTGTGTATAGAATATAGATGGTGATGTTTTTGTCTCAGAATAAAGAATTGAGTTTTTTTTAATCTATGAAAGGTTCAAAGAGTAAATATTTCTAGAGGCTGAAGGGTGAGTAGAAGCAGCACCAATTTCTCGTATTAGCAGTTGTTTTTCAAAATTTTCAGTGCATAAGATGTATGGGATCCTAAATTGAGTAGAAAATACAGGAGGTTGTGCTAAACCTACATAAACCATTGTCTGCAAATGGAATTGAGGCATCAAATATATCCAACAAGGAGGGTGCCTTTGCAGAGGGTAGAGAAGGCATAAAGTGGAAAGGTTCCAGACATGAGTGATCACAGCTGTGTATTTAGACTGGAGAAGCTGCTGTTGTTTTACAATGGCCAGATCATTGGGGACATTTAAGGAGGATATAGACCGATATCTAGTTAGTCAAGGTATCAAGGGTTATGGGGATAAGGCAGGAAATTGGGGTTAATTTTTTTCTCTTCTCTACCCCCCTCCCAACTTCTCCCTTCTCATTTCCATTTCCATGGAGCTGGTTCGATGGGCCGAATGGCCTACTTCTGCTCCCTTAGCGTGTGATCTTGTGAACAAAAGGAAGATTTCAGGTGTATTTTAGATTGTAAAAGGTTCAAAGAAAAACTGTTTCCAAAGGCCGAAGAGTGAATAGAGATGGCGCCAATTTAAGATGCACAGTAAAAAACATTAGATGACATAAGGTTAAGAATTAGAACATAATGATTGTGTGCTGCATGTAGTTAACGGTATCCTTCAAAGAGAATTGGATAAGCACTTGGAAAAGGCAAAATGCAGGGATATAAAGAAAGAGGTTGGGAGAATGTTAAACTGGACTCATCTTTGAAAGAGGACCACATTAGCTGAATGATTCCTTCTGTAATATTCTGAGGTTCAGGTAGATTAGCCTAGTTCTAGATGTGCAAAATAAGTAGCCTAGCTGTTAAAATGAGAGCAGGTACAATTATTTTGCCTACAATTCTTTTGGCTATATTGCAGGTTGTCTTCAAGGGTACATTCCTCCAGAGATGTTCAGTTTTCACAGCAAGTCTGGCTTTATATTGCATGGAATGATGTTCAAACCACACGATCTACAGCCTAGAAAAAAATACCCCACTCTCCTTTACACGTATGGCGGCCCACAGGTAGGAATATTTCTAGCTAATGTTCATAAATCTGTTTTATATTTGTGTTATTTTCACTATTGTTTGAACTACATAAAGATACATGACCTGCTGCCCTGAGACAGAATGCTTTCAGTGAAATTCAGTGTTTAGTTAGTAGGGTTGAACCATTGATCTGGTCCCTCATTCCATTGGTATGACACCTGATGGGATGGTTGATGCTGATGGACCCAGCATGATGTTTGTAAAAGTTGGTGGGTGAGTCCATTCCTTCTGAGGTGCTTGGGATATGTCCCTCTCCTGCTGTAGTACATCTTCTTTTCCAATAGTTTGCTCATTGTTTAGTTATTTCCTCATGTAGGAAACCATTTCTGTGATTCTTCTCTCTTGTCTTTTCTTTGTTGCATTTTCTGGTGCAGCCGTCTACTTTGAACGAAACAGAAACACATTTCCTTTGAAGGACTTTGTTTTTGTAGGGGTTCATATTTCCCCCATAAAAGATGTTTATATATCTTTTGTCTTTTTCCTTTTAATGGCTCTCTATTATCATATTCCATTCACACTCAATAGACTACCTACTTCATGGGAAGTTGACTTCAGAATGGGGAGGAGAATGCCAGTAGTAACATACGGTCAGATGTAGGATCTCATTCAGAATGAAGTTGATGCTGAGTTTACTAGTCCAGTGAATGGAAGACTGTGAGCAAATGACACTTAATTATAGTACTTAATATGTGTGTCCAGCCTCCCTTTAAATGTGTTGATGGTATTTATTATACTGTATCACTGTGTTCCATAATATCATCACATTTTGGGAAAGGAAGTTTCTTCTGATTTTCCTATTGGATGGATGGTGACCATCTTAATAGCCTTCATGTCTTTCTCACCAGGAAACATTCTCTCTGTATTTACTTTCTCAAAACCTTTTATAAAACCTCTGTTTTTGCTTTGTTACTTATTATACAGTAAAAGCAATTTGGACAAAAGAATTGTTAAAAATGTTACATAAGAGACAAAGCTCTTTTTTTTAATCCCATAGGTGCAGTTGGTGAACAATCGCTTTAAGGGAGTTAAATACTTGCGTCTGAATACACTGGCAGAGCTTGGCTATGTTGTGGTTGTCATAGATTCCAGGGGATCTTGTCACAGAGGCCTTAAGTTTGAAGGTGCCTTGAAATACAAGATGGTAGGTAGAGTGTTCTCCTCTTTGACTTCAGTAAATGCAGTTCTTCTTAACTAAGACCATAAGTGTATGGTTCAGTTAAGTAATAGGATACAACAATTAATTAACTGGTGACATCATTATGTGTCAATTAGTGCTGCTGCCTCACAGCTCCAGGGACCCAGATTCAATCCTCGCCTCAGGTGGAGATTGCACATTCTCCCAATAACTAGATGTGTTTCCTCCCACATCCCAAAACATGTGGCAGTAGGTTAATTGGCTACTATAACCTTATCCCCTAATGTAGGCATGTGAATAATGATCAAAGGGGAAATTGGTGGCCATGGGAGGGAGAGCAGTTGTAGGGCAGCAAGGGGATAAGCTGAAGGGGATTTGCACTGATGGGACTGCCCTACTTGGAGCCAGCACGGACTTAATGGGTCAAATGGCTCCTCCAGTGTCATAATGAGTATGTGCATACCAGACAAACAAGTTACTGCAGTCCTGTCTGCTGAGTTCCTCATCTCCGATGCAGTGATATAGAAGAAGTCTGATCACCTTTTGGCTGTGATTACTTAAGAGGGGAACCATCATCAGGGTTGGCTGGTATACCTCCTGTCAGCAAGCACAACTTCAGCATGAGCAAGGTCCAGAAGCAAGAGCAGAATTTGCTCTGTGGAAGTTCCTTATACTGGTGGGTTTTTTTTGTGTGTGGCTACGGTATTTTGTTGGACTATGGTCTGAATTTTGCAATCGGTGGCAAAGCAATGTTGTTCACAACTGACCTCGCAGAAGGCTGCTTTCAAGATCTTGTGCATTTCATGGTGCAGATTTCACCTTTTCCAGATTTAATCTATAAGGGGGAGGTCATTGTGTAGGTTTATCATATTACGTTGAACGTTTCTTGGAGACAGCAAGGCAGGAAATAAAAGGCAGAACTTTTAAACATTTTAGAGTACAAAATAAAAATTGGAATATGATAATGAGATTTAATGTAGAAGTTGGAATAAAATGAGCCTTAAAGGGAAATTATTTTAAACTGATATAAACATTGGAAATATCTGCTTGAGGAAATGACAGTTGACCCAAACAAAATTAGTTTTTAATACTGGAGCCATTGTTAAGAAATAATTTGAGTTTGGGTGGTGCACTAGCATTTAGAGACCTGGAATATTAGTTTGGAAGAATGAGTTCAAATTTCATGATAGAAGCTGGGGATTTAAAATTCAAGTAATTAAATAAATCTGGAATAAAAAGCTAGTACCAGTAATGGTAACCATGAAACTATTGGATTACTATAAAACCCCATTTGTTTCACTAATGTCCTTCACATGGGGAAATTTGCTGCCTATACCAGATCAATCCTACATGTGGCTCCAACCCCACCTATGTGGTGTGTATTAATTGCCTCCAGAAATGATCTTGCAAGCTGTTCAGTTTAATGGGTAATAAGGGATGGACAATAAATGCTGAATGAGAATCTAACTGCAAATGCTGGGAATCTGAAGTGAAAACAGAAAATGCTGGAAACACTCAGTGGGTCAGGCAGCATCTGTGGAAAGAGAAATAAAATTAATATTTCAGGTCAACACTCTTCATCGGAACTTGGAAAGTGAGAAATCAAGTTTTTAGGTTACAGAGAAGGTGGGGAGAGGTGAACAGGACACGGGCAATACCTCTGAAAGAGTGAGGCCAGGGCTGCTGTTGTGGGGATAGGTTGTAGAGGTTATACACATAATCGGAGCAGTTAGCGAAAATGAACAAAATTTATCAGATGAGGGCAGTTAGAGGGTGAGAATATAAACAAAGGAATGTGAAAAGATGCAAAAAGCAGGGCTGTCCAGCAGGTCGGACTGTGCTAATAGCTAAAGCTGGGCCAATATCGCAGAAATGGACAATTCTGATTGTTACGTACTAGTAACAATAGAAACACACCAAGTCATGTACAAGTGTTGGAAACTATATTAATAACTGCTTGTGATAATAAGAAAAGTAAAAACATTAGATATTAAACATTAACCCCAAAACCAATAAACTCGAAGAGTGTGTGTGTGGCAAATTCCCAAACCTCAAGTCTAGGAATAGTTCTTAAAGTTCAGTTCAGCAAGTCATCAGGTGAAACGTGAGCAAAGGCTTTTGCAAAACCACCGACTGAAGAGAAAGTGTAGAGAAAAATTACGAAATCCACATGTTCCATGATGGAACCCATATGACACCTCAATCTCCGATGATCTCCACTGCTTTGTTTCGAAGCCACCCCAAAGGCATTCAATACATGTTTTCCAGTACAGGTTAATGACAAATTAGACTCCACTTGATTGATCTAAAAATCTATACATGGATTGTTGTGACAGACACAGCTATTGTTCTTTATCCATCGATACAGAGACCAGCAGCTAGTGTCTGGCTGTTTCTCTCGCTCTCACTCTCTCTGTCTCTCTGTCTCTGTCTCTGTCTCTGTCCCTCTCTCTCTCTCTCTCTCTCTCTCTCTCTTTCCCTCTTTCCGACTCACTGAGCAAAACAGCCAGCACGTTGTATAGTCTTGCTGTCTTGATAACACTACTACTCTACTGTCCAGGTGCCTTAAAGGGACATTCACCGAATAGCAACCTGGCTCATAACATGATACTCTGAGAAAGACTTACCTAAAGTTGTAGAATCGATAGTGAATCTGTAAGGTTGGAAAATGCCCAGACAAAAGATGCGGTGCTGTGCTGTTCCTTAAACTTAACGACATAGAAGGCCACAGATAGATGGGTTTGAGTGGGATGGAGAATTAAAATGTTAGGCCATGGGGAGCTCTGTTGCAGTGCTCAGCAGAGTGATCTCTCAGTGTAGAGTAGACCACATTGTGAACACTGAATGCAGTACACTAGATTGGAAGTGAATGCAAGTGAATCACTGCATCACTTTAAAGACTGTTTGGGTCCTTACATAGTGGGAAGGGAAGAGGTGAAAGAACAGGTGTTGTATCTGCTGCAGTTACATGAGAAAGTGTTGTAAGAGTAGTTTATGGGGATAGAAGAGTGGACCAGAGAGTCATGAAGGGAGTGATCCTCCTGCAATGCTAAAAGGGGAGAGGAGGGGGAAGATGTGTCTTGTGGTAGAACCTTGCTGAAGCTGGCAGAAATTGCAAAGGATGATCCATCGAATACGGAGGCTGGTACGATGGAAGGTGAGGACCAGGGGAACTCCATCTTTGCTTTGTCTAAGTGGAGAGGGGGTGAGAGAAGAAACCTGGGAAATAGATAAGCTGTGGTCAACAGCTATTAACTATTGTAGAAGAGAAGCTATGGTTCAGGAAGACGTTTCAGAGGTGCCTGTGTGGAAGGACTTGACATCAAAGCAAAAATGACAGAGATAGTAGAACTTGGAGAATGGGACTGGAGTTCTTTGAGGAGATAGGGTGGGAGGAAGTATTCTTGGAGAGAGTATGGATTATGAGTGCTTGCCTTGCCAGCAATATCCACACTGTTAAAACCTCGTTTACATCTCATGCAACGAAGCATAACATATTTTGGCTATATGACAGTAAGAATAATTCATGAATAACTTAATGACTTGCCGGTTCACTTGTTTCTACAGATCATGCTGGAAAAGGCCAGCAAATAGCATGCTTTGGAAGAGCAGAGAATCACTCCAGGGTCTCTACTTATAACACTCTGTGCCTCAAAAACAGTACAGGGGGCACTCTATACATATGTATTAATTTTAAATACAAATGAAATTATATTTGAAATTCTTAGTTTTGCGGTAGCCTGGGGCACGCAGGTTGATAATTTTTTCATGAATTATTCATTTATGGGCACAGTGGCATAGTGGTGAAGTTACTTGTATCCAGAGATCCAGATTATTGATCTGGAGACTATAATTTGAGTTTAAGTTCAAATAAATAAATAAATCTAGTACTTTAATAAAAACTAGTATCAGTGAAAGTGATTACAAAATTATTAGATTCTTTGGTTCACAAATGACCTCCAGGAAATGAAATCTGCCCTATATGTCTGGCCCAAATGTGGTTGACTCTTAATTGCTTCTTCAGTTCAGGGGCAAGTAGGGATGGTCAATAAATGCTGGCATTCCCATTGATGTCATCCCATGAAGGAATAAGAATTGTTCTTTTTGTGTATGGTGATTATTTATATTGAATTTGTATTGGATTTAATGTTCTAATGGGTATATTTCTCTTGCAGGGGCAAGTAGAAATTGATGACCAAGTGGAAGGTCTACAGTATCTGGCTGCTAAGTACAGATTTATTGACCTGGAACGGGTGGCAATTCACGGTTGGTCATATGGAGGTTACCTATCCCTCATGGGCCTAGTGAGGAGACCAGATATATTTAAGGTGCTTACTGAGAATTCAGCTGCACAGTTCTATCATTAGTTTGGCTTCAGGAAACTTGACAAAGCCACATGGGGTGTCAGATGTCAGTGAGGACATCTGCAAATCACCTGAGGTCAGAGTGTGACTAAAATGCAAAAATTGCCTTTATTCCATTTTGATTTTGTGTCTACTCAATGGTGTTCTTATACTTACTAAAGCTGAGCTCACTGTTCACATGCACCTTCTTCTGATTGTTCTTATTAACCATATTAAAGATAAAGTTGTAGCTATCAGAAAGCATTGGCTGCTGCTCATATGATATGGCACTTTAGATATTTATAGCACTAGCAGAATCCACCCTTTCGGCAGGCTCGTCCTTCAGCACACTCTTTCATCCCTTAGGCCTGTATCCTAATGTGCTTCAACAGTACAGAGTAAACCAATCTGTTCTAATGTGTGCTGTTACGACAGTTTTGAGTTAATCACCTTCAAAACTGACTGTTCACGGAAGGAATTATTTTCTCTCTAATCTATCAAAACCTTTCAGAATTTTGTTCCTTTCATGACAATGTGATTTTAAGAAAAAATAACAAATTGGCCCGATAGGTAGAGTTAAGAGCTGTGTCCAAAAGCTCGTCAAAGGGATGGAGCTTTGGAAGGAATGGAGGTGGAGAGGCGGAAGGAGGTTCAGTAAGAGAATTCAACTGAGTGAGAGAGGAGTTTTCACTCAGCACTAGGATGAAGAGAGGAGGATTTGCGCAAGTGGCCTGAGTCAAGAGATTAGAGAATTTGGTTTCAAGATTGGAAGAGATTACAGAGAATGGAAGAGAATAAATAGTGAGGATGTGAAGTTTAACTTTGAGTCTTTGGGACACCAGGAGCCAGCATAATGCATTGAAGAGGTGGATGTGTGGGATTTGATGTGGAAAAGGATACAAACAGCAGAGCTTTTGATGAGATTCATCTATGTAGGGTAAAGAATAAGAGCCCAGCCAGGAGAGCATCAGAGTAGCCAAATCAAGAGATGACTAAGGTAGAGGTTGAGGTATTCACCAGAAGATGGGCCAGAGTGGATGACGGTGGTAGAAGTAGATTGCATTGATGATGACATCAGAAGCTCAGGTTGGGGTTAAATAGGATGCTGAAGTTACGAAAGTAGCCTGGCTTGGCTGGAGGCAGCGACAGTGGTCCACAGTTTGTGGCAAAGACCAAGGATGATAGTTAACTGGGGGAAACAAGATACTGTAGATGTTGGAAGCTGGAGCAAAAAAATAAACTGCTGGGAGAGCTCGGCAGTTCAAGCAGCATCTGTGGAGGCAACAGGGATGTGTCGATGTTTTGGGATGAGAACCTGCATCGGGGTGATAGTTTACATGTTCTCAAAGTTGAGGAGGCATTAAATGTGGCTCATTCAAACTGAAGTTATGCAGTGCCATCTGATCCCTTTTTTATATTCAAAGATCAATGGGTTATCAGCAGCTGTGCTTTTCTTGCCAGTTGGTGGACTTTATGTGTTACAACTTTGTTTTATGCAGGTAGCTATAGCTGGAGCCCCTGTGACGCTGTGGATCTTCTATGATACTGGGTACACAGAACGCTACATGGGTCTCCCAGATAAAAATGAGAGTGGTTATGATATTGGATCGGCAGCAATGCAAGTGGACCACTTTCCTCTTGAGTAAGTTTCACCATTTCGCAATCCCAGGTGTGTGTTGTAGTTTCCCAGTGCATCCCAACCCTAGGCACACTCAGAATTCAAAGTACATTTTATTTGCAGGATAAATCAAGCAGTCAATACTGGTGCATTGCATATTGGTGGCCGTGTGTCATCTCAGGGGTTTAACATTCCTTCAGTAACTTTAAATGATCTTCACTTTTATACATAGCATTTTGTGAAAAGTAGACAACTGTCACCTTGACATAATTGTCTATCAAGGTAGAAATTAGAAAAATAATTTTAAGTCAGTTTAATATCTTTAGCCTAAAACATTTTTTGACATAGTAAATAGAGAAGTCATTGTGTTCATCTTTTCCTTTCAGAACCTTAAAAAACAGAAGTTTGCAATGACAATCATTAAGACTGAACAAAATACAAACAAGTTTATCCACCAGAATGTTTGGTAATTTAGCTTGAAAAAGGTGATCTTGATAAGATGATTAAGGTGCTATGCTATATCTCACTGATGCTGATGAAATTGTGACCTCTGATTAGAGTCTTCCTGATCAATACATGTCTGAACAGTATTCCAACTGGAACGTAAATTTGGCTTTCCAATAACTTTGTTGTCAATAAAAGAATATGCCCAGTACTGAAGTTGGTATTGCCTTGGATTCTTGTCACAGATACATGAAGTAACATTATTGGCTGTTACAAATAACAGCAGGGAGTTTTGCAACTTGCCCGAGCACTGATGTCATGCTTAATGTGAATTGTTCCAGATAAACATTGTGATCACCTTTTCTCTGTCTTCTCACCTATAGACCAAACCGCCTGCTGCTCCTGCATGGGTTCCTTGATGAAAATGTCCACTTTTCTCATACCACAGTTCTCCTTAGCTTCCTCGTTCGATCAGGGAGACCATACGACTTGCAGGTAACCTATTAAACTACAAGTGAAATCAACTACTATCTCCAACTAAATTAGGTTATGTTTTCACCAAAAACCAGATTTGGTCCAAAATGCACTCATTTATTGGTCATGGGCATAACCCCCTTTTATTATTTTAAGTGTTTGATATTTTATGTAACAATCCCTAATTTTCATTAATGATACAAATCACTGCAATGAACAGCCTAGTTCCAGGCTAGTGATGTATTATCAATAGAAAAATATTGGATGTAACTTCAGAGAAATCACATGAGTTTGGACAATACATGGGAATTTCTGAATTGGTTATTTGCAGGAATTTTATGTGTGATTGTCAACTAAAGATGCTGGAACTTTCTTATAATTTGGAAATTAATGTTGTTCAATCCTTCAAGGTGTATCCCCAAGAACGGCACAGTATTCGAGTCCCAGAATCGGGTGAACATTATGAACTGTATCTGCTCTACTACCTTCAGGAGAACCTGGCGTCCCAGATCGCTGCCATGAAGTAGAAGATGATGTATTACTCTTGACACCCATTTCAGCTAACAACAGAATGCAGGAGATGTCAGAACTTAGACATGGTTCCCTTACCTCATTAATAATGACCTCCCCTCCCTCCAGCTAATTATGATTATCTCATTTTTCACTTGCAGTTAGCCTCACTGTTTCAGTAACAACAGCAATAGCCACCATTCCACTATCTATTGGCACCCCTCTCTTCACTGCTCACTGCTAACATTTCTGATCTCAACTGGAGCTCCCACCTCTGATCACCACACACCCCTAGTGGCAATATTTGTCTCCATTTCCCTTGCATCCGCAAGATTATAATGCCTACCCACGATCTCACTTGTAGTGCCTGACAATAACTTGTGCTCTTTGTTCTGAGAATGTAAATGGGATAAGATCCATGAACACACAAACATTTACCAAGAGCATGTTATGGGCATTAAGGATAATTTTTGAAGAATGTGTGTGTGCCACTAAGACTTGAATAGCGCGGCAGCTTTTCTGAAGTTTTATGTTGCTTCCTCTTTCTGTTTATAACTCTCTATGAGTGAAATTTACTCATTTTCTTCTAGCTGCCAGACCATCAGTTTTGTTTTCCACCTTAACAGCATTCATTTGTTAAATTATCATAAAATCACCAATTGTGTCCATGGAGTGTAGAGTAAATGCAGATGATTGTAAAACATGTTTGAGCACTTTATGTACAAGTAATGTTTTGATTAATGTCTTAAATAGTATCATTTTTATTACTCAAAATATCTACATCTGGTCATGGTTTATTTATTCTCTTTTGGATACAAAATTTCAAACAAAAATAATGAATATGGCAATTATTAAATTATTTCTCATTGGTACAGATATTAAATTTAAAAATTTGAAACAAATCTATTTATTCCATTTAGGGTCTAAATCTTTAAGAACAAA
>JARFYF010000061.1:12621662-12636665 GCA_030265395.1 Rhina ancylostomus | reverse complement strand
AGACTTATTAATCATGCCATCTATATACTCATCCAAATCATTAATATAGATGACAAACAACAGTGTACCCAGAACTGATTTCTGTGAACACCACTGGTCACAGGCCTCCAATCTGAAAACAACCTTCCTCTACCACCCTCTGACTCCTTCTACTAAACCATGCTGATTATCCGTAATCAGACCTTCCCTTTCCAAATGCAGATAGATCCTGTCTCTCAGAATCCCCTCCAGTAACAGAAAATTCTACTTGTGTTTTTACTTTTGTTCAGTTATATTTAAAATGTTCATTTACACTACAGTTGAGTTTTGTATTAACTGTGAATAGTTTAGTTCATAAAGTCATACAGCATGAATACAGGCCCTTCAGCCCACCTAGTCTGCATCAACTATCAAGCACCAATTTACACCAATCCCAATTTATCCCCCACATTCCCATCAGCTCCATCCAGGTTTTGCCACTCACCTACACAATTTACAATGCCAATTAACCTACCAATTGGTATATTTTTGGGATTTGTGAAGAAACTGGGGCATCTAGAGGAAACCCATGTGGTCTTGGGAAAATCTGCAAACTCCACACAGATAGCACTTGTGGTCAGGAGTGAACCCGCATTGCTGGTGCTGAGGCAGTGGCTCAAGTGCAGCACTGTGCTGCCCCTAGTTAATTATCATTTATTCCTGAACACAAGAGTCACTTGTGCCATTGTCCATATCTGTTCTGCAAATTGCTCCATCATCTTGATTACTTCAATATGTTGTCTACTAATCCATTTCTAACATGCTACAGGAAAAACCCACTCAAGGTAAAGTTTTCACCATTAAGTTTCTTGTTTGCTGTAAACTTATCATAAATTCTTTGCTAATAATGCCAGGCTTGTAACTAAGAGTGAAATTTAAAAATTACATATGTTGAAAATCTGAAACAAAAACAGAAAATGCTTGAAACGCTTAGTAGGTCAGCAGCAGACGTGGAAAAAAAATGTTGATGTTTTTGGTCGAAGATCCTTCAACCTAACTCCTTTTTCCATATGTGATGTCTAATCTGCTGAGTGTTTCCAGAGTTTTCTGTTTTTGTAACTAGCAGTAGGTTGTGCAAACTCTGCTACGGGTGCGGCAGGGAGATGCCTCAAGGGGAAGGTGGTGGCTGGCATGAGCAGTGGAATATTCCCTCTGTTTTTTTTTGGGGTTTCCTTATGCTCTTGATGAAGAGATTTGTGTTTCTCATTGCCGTCTCAGTTGTTTCCTTTTCATTTTGAATTAATTGTGGGCCAGGATCTGCCATGAGTACTGAGAATGTTACAATTTTCAAGGCTTTGACAACACCCTTAAATTGTTTCCTTAGTCCTCCTTTTGTAATGACTGAGCTTTGGAGGAGAGTGGCTATTTTGGGAACCTTGTATCTGGCGTGAAAATAATGTGGTCCACCCAAATGGCCAACTGAGTGTAATAAGATCTTGATTCAGGGTTTTTGGCCCTGGAAGAGCATACTGACATTGGATTGCTTTGGAGGATTTTGTGGAGATGGCTTTGCAGCTACTTCTCCAGTGCTTTAAGGCATTTTCTATAGGTAGCTAGTGTTCACTGTATGTACAAGAGGACAGGGATCAATGGTGCCCTGTAGACCATGAGCCTTGCGCTGGGTAGGTCTAGACCTTCAAGCACATATTTATTCAGACGGCTATAGGCTGTGCTCGTGCACTAAAAATGGTAGTGAATTTCATTATCAACATCTACCTTTACTAAACGGTGATGCATGGTAAGTAGTCCACATTTTCCAGTGTCTTGTCATACACCTTTATTGTCAGGGGTTGGTGTTGTGCCGCAAGGTCAGATTTGTGCATACATAAACTTCATGTTGACTATATTTTGATGATTGGGGTTGGAATGATCTTATTTCTAGAATTTAGGTGATGAAGATTGAACATTTTCTCACCAGTACTGTAGAGTAGTTCCATTTCTGGCCAATAAGTTTGTCAGAAGTGAGGTGTAATATTGCATCAAGAAAGATTGGGGAAAGTGCTATTGGGCACAGCATTAGCCATTATACATGTCCAGTCAAGATGGACTGTGGAGAATTTTTCTGCCCTTGGAAATTAGTCTTCATTCTATGGCTGCTATTCAAATCAATGAGCGCACCACAGGCCCAATCCCAGTGGAGTCTAGCAAAGCTGTATGATTGCTCCAAATTTTGTTCAATCAATACTTAAAATACTGTTGGCAGTCAAACTTAAAAATGATCTCATTAAATCATAGTGTTTGAGAGACCAGATTTGAGAGTGCAAAATTTATGTCATATTATAAATGCGATGTTAAATTTAATATTTATGTTAATAAAATTTGGATATAGTGCTTTGGTTGGAAACTGCCAGGTCCTGTTGGGTTTTTTAACATCTACAATTTTATTTTGTTATTCTGTAAACGTAGAAATAAACTACGACTAATTGAAACTCAACACACCTCATGTTTAAGCAACACACTTACTGATATGATCATTTAAAAAAAACACATATTTGCATAATATAGCCTTGCAAAGTCTTGGGTTGTCCGTAAATGTTTTATATTTCGTACATAAGGTTTTTAAACAGCAATGTTGTGATCTGCTTTTGTTATACTGTTTGTGGGACACATGGATCTTGAGAGTGTTTCTCTATCTTTCTATGAAATATTGCCACCTGATATGATAGATTTAAATAATACCAATCTGCCCTCCAAAAGATGAAACTCCTAGTGCAGCATTCCTCAGTCCTGCGCTAAAGAAACCGCTTAGATTTCTGTGCTTGAGTTTCCTGAGCAGGACTTAAACTCACAAGCTTTTGACCCAAAGGTGACAATGCTATCAACTGAAAATGGTTGATTCTTAATGTAGCTAGTTTTGATATATGACTATGCCTGGTGTAATCTAAAAGAGAGATGACCTATATGACTCCATTATAAGCTTCTTTCAACGACATAGTTTGAAGCTACAGAGCAATTCCAGCGATATAAACAAAGAAAACCACAGTTAACTTCTTAAAAAATCTATTTTGAACAACTTACCTCTTAGTTTAGAGGATGTGGACATTGGCTTATTCTCATTTGCATCATTTTTATGCAAGAACCTTTAGGTGAAAATAAAAAACCCTGACAATGTTCAAAATCTGAAATAAAATTAAAAAAGTCTGGCAACTCAGGTTAGGCAGCATCTGTGGGGAAGAAAAAGTGCAATAATGAAGGATTTCTGACCTGAAACATTAACCATGCTTTTTTCTTTTCACAGCTGCTGCTCAATGTTTCCAGCATCTCCTGATTTATAAACCCTTGAATTTAGAATGGATTGTTTTCTATTTTAAAAAAACATTTAAGGCTGAGGAATGGTGAATGGATCTCAACTTGGATAAGTGTGAGGTGATGGATTTTGGATGGTCAAACCATGGTAGGACTTGTACAGTGAATGACAGGGCACTGATGAGTCCTGTGGAATAGAGGGACCTGGGAGTACAAGTGCACAGTTTGCTGAAAGCGGCCGTGCATGTAGACGGGGTGATTAAGAAGGCGTTTAGCATGATGGCCATCATCAGTCAGGGCATCGAGTTTAGAGTAGGGACATTATGTTGCAGTTATACAAGTCGCTGGTGAAGCTGCACTTGGAGTATTGTGTGCAGTTTTGGTCATTGCCAAGCTGTAGAGGGCGCAGAAGAGATTTATGAGGATGCTTCACGAATTAGAGAGCCTGAGTTATAGGGCAAGGTTGGCCACACTGGATCTTTACTCCTTTGAGCATTGGAGAATGAGGGGTGACTTCAGAAGTTTGTAAAATCACGAGAGGTATGGATAAACTGGACAGTCATAGTCTTTTCCCCAGGGTTGGGGAGTCCATAACTAGAGGGCGCAGATACAGGATAAGAAGGGAGAGATTTTAAAGAGACCTGAGAGGTAACAGCATATTGAGTACCTGGAATGAGCTGCCGGAGGAAGTGGTTGAGGCTGGTACAATTGCAATATTTAAGAGGCATTTAGATAGGTACATGGAAGGGAGTGGCTTGAAGGGTCATGGGCCAAACGCGGGCAATTGGGACCAGCAGGGAAGCATGGACCAGTTGGGTCGAAGGGCCTGTTTCCGTGCTGTATTACTCTATGACTCCATTTTATTTTAGGTTGTTTGGTGTGTTACCGAATAGGATTAAATTCCTACAGCAGCATACCAACTGAAGCATGTCATTATATTTATAATGCAAATGTTCCCAGTTTTGAGTTTTGTATAAGGCAGTGAGTCCCATTTAAAATCCAGACTCTGATGATACATTTTTAATTGTAACATAATGCAGCTGTCATAAATGCTTGCTAAGGCTTTGTTATAATACCCGAAGTAGCACGTGGTATTTCAGTAGCTGACTTTAATTTTTATCTGGTACACTCAAAGGAAATTTATGTTTTTACAGCTTTGTCACGATTTCATCAGCAGCCACAGTCACAGATAGTGGAGGAGAATGGAATTGCCCGCTTTGAGTGTAGAATTAATGGACTCCCATTTCCAGTTATCACATGGGAGAAGAACCAGTCAACTATTCCAAATCACTTAAGGTAAGCTTTCATAATTAACACTGATGTTCACAGTGTCGTTGAAATGAATTTATCTGTTGGAAAGTCATCTTGCATATATCCATTTAATATATCCCTGCACAGATGTAGAATTGTAGCAATTGATTTATTTAAGTTATAAGTTTACTAGTGATCAGTCCCTCTGCCCTTGTGCCTACCTCTGTGTGGTCTCCTAACTTTTCTTTACCACAGACCAGGATTCCATTGCTTTCTCTTGATCCTGGCCATGGATCTAACATTCCTTGGATGTCACCACTATTTCCTTCTGACTGAGAAAGATCAGATTAAGACTCTGAGGACATAGGCAGAATGGAGTAAACATTCCTTCTCTTTCTTCTCCAATATGAATGAAGTACTGGCACCAGTGCCAAAAATACCACCTCCTCTGCTCACCAAGCTCACTAACTGTTTGCTCTGCTTCTCTCACACAAAGTAGCCCTCTATCCCTTTGGAGATTCTAGACCATTTTAATCATCATGAGATAGTTGGAATTCTGTATTCAACTCGAGTACTGTGAAAATTTCTGTTATAGAGGAGAGTTAAAACTTGTGACAGAAAAAGATACATAATGAAGAATTAAAATAAAGTAGGGAAGTTGCAGAATGAGATGATTTCTAAAAAGAAGTTGACCTTGAACAATGCTATGAGATTGATTGGAACATGATGAAAAATGGAAAAGCACCAAAAAATGCTTACCAGTATTATAAAAATAAAAAGGATTGCAAATTGAGCTATAATCAGCAAATGTGAGCTGCATTGGCCATTATGTGACTAAAGAGCCACACATTGGGCAGTATCGTGACATTTTCTTTTCTCATATCAGAACCATTTCAAATAGTTGTAATACTCATCCGCACCAAGCCTTTGTTCTGTTTATATTGTGGCAGGTTAAAGCATATTTGTGATTTTTATTTCAGTTTTTCATTGCATCAGAGTCACGGAATCAGACAGCACTGAAACAGGCCCTTCGGCCCCCACATCCATGCTGATCATATTAAGCACCCATTTACAGTAATTCTACACTAATCTCATTTTATTTGCCTCACATTTCTACCAACTCCCTTGCCACGATTTTGCCATTCACCTACACACAGGGTCAATATACTATACCAGTTAACCTACCAACCTGCATGGTTTTGGGAGGAAACAGGAGCACCAGAGGGAAATCCACACATAGTGTGTGCAAACTCCACACAGACAGCACTGTAGGAGCTGGAGTTGTGAAGCAGCAGCTCTCCTAGCTGTGCCACTGAGCTGCATTAGCCATCTTTATTTTTAGAAATGATTTTTTATATTGTTTTCTGGTTTGGAACTAGGGCAGATAAGCTTAATGCCTGATTGAGTTTCCACTCTGTTCAAAATTGAATTGAAAAGGAAGCAGTTAGAATAAATTAGACCATTTGCTCTTGTTTTCAGCAATAGTGCACTGGAAGTTTCATGCCAACTTGCAACATTTATTGTTATCAATTCCTTAGTCTTCTCTTCCAGAATTACCCTGCCTTTGAACATTTACAACCTAGAGAGTAACCTTGTTCTAGCTGTTAATGCTCTCCCATTTTGAAATGTGAAATACTAACCTCACTAATTACAGAATTTACTGGCCATCTTCCAGCATGGTTGCATAAAGGGAAACTGGTTGAACTAATGCTTGTGATAAACATTCTTCGTTGGTAGTTCATCTGCTACTGAGGGGATAAAAAGATTTCATTTTTTCCTACTGAGAAGCAATTACCCAAAATCTGTTCTGAAAGCTTTTGGCTTATGTAGCTATAAATATTAGACTTGAATGCATTTTTGACACCTCATGATAGAACATAGAACAGTACAGCACAGGAATGGGTCCTTTGACCCACAATGTCTGTGCCTACCATGATGCCAATTTAAAATAATCCAATTTGACTGCACATGGTTTATATCCCTTCTTCCCCTGCCTGTTCATGATGGCTTATGTAACACCACCATTAGCTGAGGGTTGATTTGAACATATTCATAGGAGAAAGAAATTTCTTTATTGTTGTTGATTGTTTATACCATCTATCCTGAATGCAAAGTACTGTTCATTGGACATTTTTCCAATTCATTATGTTTTTGGCAATTGATTATGTTTTTGGAAAAGTGGCCTTTCTCATTTCATTTTAAGTCCAATGTCTGAAAGAGTAATTTTGTGAGAGGAACTATCTTTTGATATACTACTTCTGGTCAGAATTTTTAATGCAAGAATGCTGATTGGATTTTTGGTGAGGAATTTTATGATTCAGGCCTGAGCATTTAGCAAGCTACTTGAATCTACATAAAGATGGAACCAAAAATGGGATGGAGAAGGGATTTTGGAACCAGTGCCAAAGGTTAATGTGTCTTCAAACCTTTAACTTACCTAGATGGTCATTCTGTTATTCAATTTGTTTTATGTATAAGTGGCTAGAGCCTTAGTAGTCTTAAGTCTTCTCCAAGTTTTGAGACAATCCCAGAACTATTAAAGATTTGTCTGTCTTCATTGAGGTGCAGCATGGTCAGAAGCTTCATTATTCATTGATAATGGGAGTGTGTTGAGTTTTATTGACATTTCTCAGCAAGTAATGCAGTCAATGTTTACATATAATAAGACTTTGACAGGGTGCGAGCCTGGCCTGATGAGTGACAAATAATATTGATTCCATGTGCCTTCTCTATTCTCAACAAGAACTTATCCGCCTCCCTTAACATTGAAATTCATTGGTGTTATTTCCAACTTCCTTTTCTATTATTATTTGGGTGGTCACCAATGACCATAAATTCATTGTTGCTGGAATGGGTCAGAGGCAGTGTATTCAATGGCAACTGGCTCCTCTCCTGATTTATTAAAGGGATTCACCACCCATTACTTACCTGAATGACCATAGGTGTAACTGTCTAAACTTGAGATCATCCAGAAAAACAGAGGCTACATGATCAGCATTCCCTTGACCATTTTCATGCTGTGAATGTAGTATCCTACCTTTGGGATGTACATTTCAAATCAATGGCCTCCACCACATAGGAGGATAGGGTTCATGAGAATACTTTTGTCTCCAGGTTCCACTCCAAGTTAATTTATTTTCAGGATCTGGACATCGCTGGCAAAGCCAGCATTTCTTACCCTATTTACTGTTGGGAAGATCATGGGGAGCAGCTTTCTTGAATCACTGCAGTGCTTTGAGTGAAGACACTCCCACTGTGCAGAGTTTGTGGGAATTTGTAGGTGTTATGTTCCCATGCACCTCCTGCCCTTGGTGATGGAAATGTGGGTTTAAGTGGTGCTGAAGGAATGGCCTGGCTGACTAATTGCAGTGCATTTGGCAGATAATACACACTGCCCCCAATTTATGTTGCTTGTGGAGGGAATGAATGTTTTGGGTGGTTAATGGGATGCCTATGAAGCAGATTGCATTATCCCAGATGGTGTCAAGTTTCTTTAGAATTGCACTTACCTGGGCAAGTGGTGGTGAATCTTTGAAATTTACAAATGAAGGGGACTTTGGAGTTTCAGTTGATGAGCATGTTCAAGACAGACCAATAGATTTTTAGATCAAGGATTGCAGCAAATTGGCACTAAGGTAAAAAATCACTCATGATCTTATTGAATAGTGGAGCAGGCATGAGGGGCTGAATGGTCTTCTCCTGTTTCAGTATCTTATGTAAAGCATTAGTGTGATACTTGGTCCTCGAGTGATTATATTTCACAGCTAAAAATAATTGCTATCACATTAAACTAACAGAATTTTGATTCTCAGTTTTGGCTCTGGAATTGGGAGCAGCCTTGATTAATATCCTTCCTCAATAATAAAACTAACCACAATAACCTATGCAACAAGATAACAATTAAAAATCTTAATTCCACAATTAAGAGCATACTTAAATGTAAAATCTCTATTTTTAAGCTTGAACATGTATTTTTATATTGAAGCAGCTATTTTATGGCTATCTTGATCCATAGAATTAAGGTACACATTCAAATCTTTGTTTCTAGCTGTCAGTTCAATGTTCTCTAATTATCCAAAAATGCAATTTATGCATTGCTGATTTCTATTTGCAGCTATTAGTAATTATTTATTTCTCTTCCACAAACTGTCTCCATCTGCCTTTTTGTATATTTTTCAAAAGATTTTCTTCTCCCACGTCTTGTTGAACATTCCACCTTTAACACTACTGTAAAAATGCAATATGATCTACAAACTTGACTCCTGGTTTTCCATAAGTAACTGAAAAATTCAATAAATAATTTATTATTTGTAAAGCACTCCAGGATGTACTAGTGTAAGTTGGTAAATAAATGCAAGTTATTTATCCTTATCAGTGTGCATTATAGTCCCAATATCATTTGAAGGAATAAAGCTATTAATCATCTTAAGTGCTTTTTTGTTTCAGGTCCTCGTATGTTTTCCAGATTTGCAGTATCAGTTATCCAGTTTTGGACCTTATGAATAATGATCTTCCTTCATATTGATAACAATATACCCAGACAACTGTAGGTATAGGCTGCTAACCTTGGTCGTTGGGTGATTATGTTGGTGGTAGGCAGGATGGGTGCTGGGGAGGTCCAGTGGGGGAGGGAATAACATGCAGATGGGGAAATGTAAAAGAGCAGATAGAACACAAAACATACCCAGCAATCTGTCAGCCAGCTTGTAACTAAGCCAGCAAATATGTTGCATTGTGTTGCTTTTAGAAATTCATTCACTGAAAAATGTGCAGAATGACCCTGCACAGGGAACCTGTGCCAGTCTGTCTCCTTGCTATTAATGGATGATCTTCACACATGCACATAAGGATATCTGTACATCGGTGCTAATAGTGATGTTTTGTCAGAAGTGTCTGTTGAATACAGGAGATTTTGAGTCTCATGTACCTGCTAAAACGCACCAGAGCAAAATTATATTCATGGCTGCATTGCAATCTTAAAGGGGAAGTAACTACTGAATCTAATTACTGTTCGAAATTAGTTTGGGGAGCGGTGGTGGCATGGAACTGGTTACCTTTTACAATGTTGCTAACCTTGAGTTCTTAGCGTAGGTGGTGAACATCTTGAGATAGATCCTGCACAAAGGAAACCACTACGGCTCAAAATGTGGGAGGTATCGGAAGAGAGAGAGCGCAGTGCCCACATTGACAGCATGAATACCTGGCAGTAGAGCTGCAAGAAGTTTAATGACATTTGCAAATCACATCAAACATTTTTTACATGCTTCTGATTTTCATAATTTACACTGGATGGGAAGACCAATGTGCTCAGTAATGTGAGATGGCCATGTGGGGAATGACTCACCAAGGGACTTGATTTCATTTGTGTTAATCATTGGACTTTGCTGGGAGTTGTGACATTTGTTGATCATTCTTCTCTACTATTAAAGTTGCTGAGGTGCTGCCTTTACCTCACTGTTGTTTGCCGTGAAGGAACATAGACATTGATATTATGGGGCAGCTCCAACATTGAGAATAAATGAGAACACAAGAACATCTCCAACTGAGGATGTTTTGTAACTTGGAATCCATTTTGTGTTTTAATTCAATTTTCTGGTTTTGAATATCAGTGACAAAGCCAGCATTTATTGTTCATCCTTGATTGCTGTTGAGAAGGTGGTGGTGAGCCACCATCTTAAAATGCTGCTGAGGAACTACAAATTGTCCAATGATCAGCAAACATTCCTTATGACTTCATGATGGAAAGAAGGTTATTGATGAAGCAGCTAAAAATGGGTTAACGTTAAGATGATGCCCAGAGACACACATGCATTAATTGCTCATTTAAAATAAATTCTCTTCTGTGCAGAAGTTCTGTTTTCCTCCTTCCTTTCAGGTCATTCTGATTCTAGAGGATTACCAAACCTTGCTTAACTTAAATTACTTAACTTGTTACTGATCATGCTACAACAAATGGTACAAAATCTATTGATTTTTACATTTGAAAGATATATTGCTTAGCAAATATCCCTTTAACTTTATAGCTGGATTTGTAATATATGAACCTAAGAACAGAAGTAAGTGTAAGCCATTTGGCCCCTCATACCACACTGCCATTCATTAAGTTCATAGCCATTTTCTTAAATTAACTCCATATTTCCTTGTTCCCTTAATATCCCAAAATCTATTGATTCCTATCTTTAATATATATATATATATATATATATATTCAAGAGAGAGAGAGAGAGAGAGAGAGAGAGAGAGAGAGACTGCCTTCACAACCTTCTTTGGTAGATAAGTGAAAAAGGTCTATAGCCTTTGGGTGAAGATGTTTCTGTTCTGAATGGCTGTAGTCCTTATTTTGACACAGTGACCCCTTTTTTGTTTAGGCAGGGGCAATACATGTTACCCTATTCAATCCTGGAAGAATATTGTATATTTCAATGAGTCACATCTAATTCTTCAAAACCCAAGTGCGTAGACCTAGTATGCTTAATCTTTCCTCGCATGACACACCTGACATTCCAGAAATTATTTTAGTGAACCTGTGCTTCACTCACTGTGTTATGAGTTTTCCCTTTCGTGGCTAGAGAAGCAAAACCTGTACACAGTATTCCAGATTTGGTCTTACCTGTGCTCTATAGCATTAGAATAAAACAATTCTACTCTTGTGTTCAGATCTTGTAATAAAGGAAACGTATTGTTTGCTGAACCTACATGTTAACTTCCAGTAATTCATGTACAAGGACATCCAGGTCACTCTGAACACCACATCTTTTAGCCTATCACCATTTAAAAAAAATATTCTGCCTTTCTATTTTTTTCTATTAAAAGAGATGACCTCACTTTTTTAACACATTATATTCCCTCTACCATGCCCTTGCTCATTTGCTTAGTCTGTCAGTTTCCCATGATGCCTCTCTGCATCCTCCTCACAGCCCACACTACCCCACCTTAGTATCATCAGCAAACCTGAATACAGTAACTTTCACTAAACTGTAGGAGCTTTATGATCTAATTTAATGTTTCTAGGTAGGCTACTCTGTATTCTACTTTTGCTAATGCTTTGGCCCATCTTTGCTAAATTCTGAAATTTTCTGAATCCTCAAGGTTGGTGTTTTTTGCCTTAAATGAATATATATTACTTGTGAACTTTGTGTTGGCTCTTTAAATGTTAGCCATTCAGCATTTCCTCTCTACTTTTCAATATAGTTTCCTAATCTAGCAAAGCCAAATTGAGCCTTTGAGGTTTGCTTTAACTAATTTGAGATCTTAATTTAAGACTGAACTTGATCACTTTCAATGTTTACATAAAGCTCTTGACCGTTTATGATTACTGTTGCATAAAGGCCCCATAATTACCAGATTATCAATTAACTCTTTCTTAGTACATAACACTGAATGTAAAATAGCCAGTTTCCTCATTGCTTCCTTCATGTACCGATCCAGAATACTATCTCATACACTTTATGAATTCATCCTCCACACTATCACTGCTTATTTTGCTGCTCCTTTCTGTATGTAGGTTGAAGTCCTCCATGGTTGCTGTATTGCCCTTGTTGCAGACACTCTAATTTCCTGATTTATTCTGTGCCGTGCACTCTACCAACTCCTGTTAGCAGACCAATATGTTATCTAACCATTGTCTTTTCCTATCTCTACCCAAGCTGATTCTATTTCTTGACTTTTTAAGTGAAGTTCCTCCCTCTCCACTGCCATTATCGCATCCTTTAATATCAGGGCTGAAAGCTATGTTTCCTGGAATATTTAATCCCCACTCTGCAGCCATTAGATTGTTGCAATTTTCTTTTATTTGTGCCGTTAATTCATATATTGTGATATAAATACTGTGTGCATACAGATCAAGAGTGTTTAATTTGTCTTTTTTACCAACTTTCATGGTTCTGACTCTAACTGGAGGTATATACTTATGTTCTAGACACTGTCCCTTCCTGATAGACTCTGGTTATCATTACCCATTTTCCTACCTTGCATTATTGTTTCATTCATTCCCTTTAACTTTCTAAATTTCCCCTCAGCCCCTGCTTTTAAGTTTATAGCCCTAGATGTTCAATTTCCAAGGGCACTGGTCCCAGCCTGATTCAAGTGAAGCCTGTAACAACAGAGCAGCTCCCTCTTTTGCCATTACCAGTACTGGTGCCCTATAAATTCAAACCCATTTTCCCACACCAATCTTTGAGTCATGCATTCAGTTCTTTAATTGATTTACCCTCAGCCAATGTTGTAATCCAGAGATTAGCTTTGTGATTTTGCTTTTTAGCTTGGATCCTAACTGCATGTTTTTCTTCAGTTGAACTGTCACCTTTGTCTGATCTGTACCATTAGTTCCCATGTGGAATTGTGGACTGTGGAACTGGATCTTTCTACTCCCACTTCAAATTCCTGTCTAGCCTTGAGGAGATGCCCTTAACCTTGGAAATGAACAATTAACACAGACTTTGGATGTCAATCTCCGCTGCAAAGAACATTATCTTTTCCCCTAACTATACCGCTCCTTGCTGTCACAGCATTCCTTTTCACACCCCTGACTTGAATGGCCCCCTTTATCACACTGCTGTGGTCAGTTTGCTCAGTCTCTGCTGTCATCCATACAGACTGCAAGAACCTTGCACCTATTGCATGTGCAAAGGCTGAGGCTCTTGCAAATCTGCATTCTGGACTTCCACAACTAACTCAATTGCAGTTGTATCTTTCTGTCCCTGTTAATCATTTCTGCATTACTTAACCTAAAGGGTGTGACTAGTTCCAAGAAAAAGGTAACTTCTCCTTTGCAATGCTGAAGCTCTGAGTCGAAGTTTCTCTGGCTGCAGGCATCTACTGCAGATGTCTCCGTGGATATCAATGGATTTCATCAATTCCTGCATACTATACCTACACTGTGC
Organism: Rhina ancylostomus; assembly: GCA_030265395.1. Lineage (NCBI taxonomy): Eukaryota > Metazoa > Chordata > Chondrichthyes > Rhinopristiformes > Rhinidae > Rhina > Rhina ancylostomus. Next base: position 12,623,268 of record JARFYF010000061.1, on the reverse strand, counting down.
CATATCTATATTAACACATTTTTTTTCTATCTATTTAATTCTTTTACCATCACCAGTGCCTCAGATTTGCTTATTTGTCAAAATCCACACACCATTGACATTGGTATTGGTTTATTATTGTCACTTGTATCGAGGTACAGTGAAAAACGTCTTGCATACCGATCGTACAGATCAAATCATTACACAGTGCAGTTACATTGGGTTAGTACAGAGTGCATTGATGTAGTACAGAGTAAAGTGTCACAGCTACAGAGAAAGTGCAGTGCAATAAGGTGCAAGGTCACAACAAGGTAGATCGTGAGGTCAGAGTCCATCTCATTCAATAGTCTTATCACAGTGGCGTAGAAGCTGTCCTTAAGTCTGGTGGTACGTGCCAGCTTCTGTGTTTCCTTGTGGCATGACTCTACAGCATGCATTGGAATAGTCAAAGCAAGAGAGAGCAAAGAAATGGATGAGGGTTTTAGTATTGAGATAGGGCCCAAGATAGGTTTATGCTATAAGTGGATACAGGCAGTCTTAATGATAGCACGTATTTATAGTCTGAAGTCCATTTCAGGATTAAGTATAACACCAAAGTTGCAAGCAATCTGGTTGACAATATATTCTGGTTACTACATTATATTCTGCATTCTGTTTTTCTTCTCACTACCTCGATGTACTTATGTACAGCATGATCTGTCTGGATAGCAGGCAGGCAAAAGCTTTTCACTGTATCTCGGTACATGTGACAATAATAAACCAATGCCAGTACATGGATGTCCCAGAGGAAGATAATGTTGGTGGTTAGGGACCAAATCATTCTGGTCACTATTCAGCCAGGGAAATTTCTGCTCATTTACAATTGAACATCAGTACAGTTCACCACAGACATAACAGATTCCACCTTTTTTTTAGAAAGAGCGTTAGGGAGATACAAGTTGCTCCTATGTCCTGAAGCTAAAATTTATCACTTGATTAAAGCAGATTTCCACTTTGCTGCTGTGGGAGTTGGTGTGTGCAAATGGGTGGCCTGTTTTCTACTTTACAACAATGATTACATTTCAAAAAGTACTTCAGGTGCTTTAAAACTCTGGGAAAATCTGGAAGGCGTGAAAAGCAATTTACAAATGCAAGCCCTTTCTTTCCTGTCAAATAACAGAGCCAGACTGTTCTGCAGGACAGCTGCGGTGAGCCTCAGCGATCTTCCCGCACAGAGTTAGCTGCTGCAATTCATTCTAGTTGCTGTCCCACGCAGCACACGATGTGGGCGCATCTTGGCCTGCCTGTTGCCTGTGTCTGTCATGTATGGCCAAACCTACTCAATGATCTGACCCCACCAGAAAAGGTTAACCATGACTTAGTGTGAATGCAGCCCGTAAACCTATCACGTAAACCAGCCTACCCTTCACTGACTCCATCTATACTTCTCGCTGCCTCGGGTAAACAGTTAACATAATCAAGGAACCCTTCCACTCCAATCATTCTCTCATCTCCTCTCTCCTGTCGGACAGAAGACACATACCTCGAGGGCACGAACTATCAGACTCAAGGACACCTTCTCTCCCGCTGTTACCAACCTCTTGAATGGACCTACACACAAGCTGCTGGAGGGCCTCAGCGGGTCCGG
>JARFYF010000061.1:12522485-12534503 GCA_030265395.1 Rhina ancylostomus | reverse complement strand
TTAAAATGGGCGGTGTGGACTCATTGGGCCGGAAGGGCCTGTTACCATGCTGCAAATAAAATTTAAAAATTAAAAAAAAAATTTAGCTCAATTTGATAAGCAGAGCTCATTGAAACTTGTGAAGTTATTATAGAACTACAATGTGAATCTTAATTGTGAATGTGTATTTTGATTACATCTAAATGGGTAAGAGATAAAACAGAAAATGGTGTCATGATGTTTCCCTTTTTTTAAAAGATTTAGGCCAATCCTCAGAACTGACTTTCACCATGGAACCAAGTGATGTTGTGGCAGTTGAGGCTCACCCTCTCAAGCTGCATTGCCAAGTGGAAGGAATGGAGCCCATTAGCAAGTCATGGAGGAAGAATGGAGTCCTGCTGACTGACAGCGAGCACATCTCGTTGCTTCCCAATGGTTCGCTCTACATCACAAAGTTCCAGAAGCTGCGGGAAGATGGCTCGTCTGACGAGGGGGAATATGACTGCACTGCCCAGAACCGTTTGGGACTAGTGGTCAGCCGGAAGGCAAGAGTGCAAGTTGCTAGTAAGTGATTGCAGTTCTGCTGAAAAGCTCAGGCAGCGTTGGAGAGTAAATCTGTGGGAAGACATGTCTTGCTTATGTTGGTGCAGATGCTGGAATCCGAAGCAACACACAAAACGCTGGAGGAACTCAGCGGGTCAGGCAGCATCTGTGGAGGGAAATGGACAGCTGACATTTTGGATCCTCCAGCGTTCTGTGTGGTGCTTACGTTGGTAATGACTTTCCCATCAGATTCATTGACTCTGATTCCAATTCCTTGCTCCTTTTCTATGTTTATTTCTTTTATTCCATTGGGGAAAGTACGTTTTATATCTATAAGATCTTCACACAAAACTTTTTATGCTTTGAATATAGCTGATTGCACTGGTGACTGATTAGCCTGAGGTTAGAATGTGGATAAAGCTATCAATACATTGGCCAGTCTCTCCACAAGGATCAGTAATGACTTTCTTCAGGCTGACAGGTGCATGATAAGGCCTATTACCCACAAGAGACCATACGAGGAAATGTCAAAGTCTATCCGATGCCCTGAGCAGCTCCCGATATGTAAGTTTTATTCGGACTCATACTACATGGCAAAATTATTGAACATATAGACTATACTTATACATGTGTTTCTGCAGGGAAGGCATTGAATCAGTGAAAATTAATTCCAAAGAATATGAATAAAGAAAGATTTGCATTTATATAGCACCTTTCATTACTGCAGAATATCCCAAAGTACCAGCTAGATAATTTTTCAATGTCAGAGCCCAGGATTTTGTGGTGCTTCAACTCACGACATTCCTACTCAGGGACAAAGGTGCCACGATTGATGCTTTGGTTGCTTGGTGTCATGTGATGCTGTAGAATGATAGGATGCAAAGTTTAGTTTGTAGTTGTAAATGCAGTAAGTTCCCAGTGCACTACAAGAGTAATTGATCAATGGAGCTGAAGCACATTTCCACTGGAAGGCAGGCGGTTTGGGGGACTGTGTTGTGGTAGTAGGTGGTTGTGGAGTAGTTTTGTGAAGCAGGAATGGGTGAGGAGTGCGATCCAGAGGATTCCCACAAGTGGTGAAACCGTGAGCTGCTGAGGCTCAAATACAGAAAATTCAAAATAATGGTTAACCAAGAATAATGCTTTTCTGATGTGCTAGTGTAAGTTGAGAGCTATTAGGATTGAGTGCCAGGACCTCTTGATTGTAGTATCTTTCAGTGTGGATGGTGGTCGCTTGTCACTGTGAGGGGAGGAGGAGCCCTCTTTAAAGCCTTCTAGTGATTCCACGTGGAACAATATTCCTATTGCAATAATATGGTCAATACTAAACGTATTTTCCAAAATCACCCTGTCCAGACACTTAAATGTATAATTAATTTAAAGACTGACCTGCTTCTGAGTAAAGTACAACCTTTGGAGGTTACTTGTTAGCCCCGATTATTTAAACCTGACCTGAAATGAACAGGTCAACCATTAGGAGTGAGCTGTTGCATTGACCGCACTTTGGCCAATACTTCATTGGATTTATTGTGTTCTGTTTGTGGAAACAAATTGACTTAATTGCATTTATTTGTAAGAGCTCAGGCTCTGGGAATTGACTGGTAGGATTGGAGTGTGTGTGATTGGACACTTGCAATGTTTGGGGAGCAGCCGTGCGCCGGTAACTGTACCCAATAATCGGGTTATGTGAGGTGGCCTGACATTTGTTGCAGTCAATAGGTGATTACAACGGTGCTGAATGATTGGCTGAGCCATCTGCTCAGATTTAGAATGGGATAGAATTCAAATCCTGCCTTTTTGTTTGTTTTTTTTTCCATTTTATTCATTACTTCAAGGCTCTTTGGGAGTCCTGTTTTATTAAGCTGCTTAATACAAACTCCTTTAGACACAACCACCTCACTGAGCAGTAACTCCTAGTTCTAAGGCTTTGCTACTAAGAAGACACAGTTCACTTATAGGCTAGGAAGAGTACCGTGCAGACCGGGAACAGGATAGGTGACGTCTATCCACAGTGCAGCACGGTGATTATCTAGTAGGCAGGCACGGTAGTGTAGCAGTTAGCGTAACGCTCTTACAGCACCAGCGACCCAGGTTCAATTCCGGCCACCATAAGGAGTCTGTGCATTCTCCCCGTGTCTGCATGGGTTTCCTCTGGGTGCTCTGGTTTCCTCCCACATTCCAAAGACGTAGGGGTTAGAAGGTTGTGGGCGTGCTATGTTGGCATCGGAAGCATGGCGACACTTATGGACTGCCCCCAAAACATTCTGCGCAAAAGACATATTTCACTGTGTGTTTTGATGTACATGTGACTAATAAAGAAATCTTATCTGAATCAAAAAACACCCAGCATATGCTGGAAGTCTGAATTAAAATGCTGGAAACACGTGTGAAAACAGAAAACACTACCTGTGGAGGTAGAAACAGAATTAATGTTTAATGGCAGAGAGTGAACAAAGGGTCTACAGTTTGAAAGGTTAACTCTGTTTCTCTTTCCACAGATGCTGCTTGACCTGCTGAGCATTTCCAGTATTTTCTGTAATGCTGATTAATAACATTTAAAAGACATTTGGATCAGTACACGGGTAGGACGGGGTTTAGAGGGATATGGGCCAAATGCGAGCAAATGGGATATGCTTAGTGGGTGCCATGGTCAGCATGGACAAGTTGGGCTGAAGGGCCTGTTTCCCTGCTGTATTACTCTCTCATTATCTCTCCATTTACTTAGTCCTTCTTTCACTGCTGGTACCCAACGCCATGGTTTTTGGGAGTTCACCAGTTTCTTAAAATGAAGTACAACATCTTGAAACAATTCAGCTACAATTCAGGGCCAACCACAGAATATTCATGCAGGAACCAGTTAGCCAGGCAGTCCACCTCAGCCGGCTGAGAGCACTTTAGGGAAATGCAGTTTAGCATTGGAACAATACAAGATGATGCATCTTTTCCCAAATGCAGGCAGTCCCTGGTGACGACAGGGTTCTGTTCCTGAGAACTGTTCATAACCCAAACTGTTCATAAGTTGGAAATGAACACAGAAACAGCGGTGGGTGAGGAGGACTCCCCTCACCTGGATCCACCTATCATCTGCCAGCTCTTGCTCCACCCCTTCCCCCCACCTTCCCTCTTTCTTTCCAGTCCTGATGAAGGGTCTCAATCCTAAACGTCGACTTTGATGCTCTGGACTCACTGAGTCCGTCCAGCGCTCTGCCCGTTGCTGCAGAAACAGCCGTAACGGGAGAGCGAGCAGGCGCGGGAAGAGCGGCCGGCAGCCGGCCTCACGGACTCAGCGAGTGAGCGAGTGGGTCAGCTCAGCACTCCCGGCTCTGCTTGGCTCCACCCAGCTGTTGTAGCTCAGGTGAGGTGGGAGGCACATGGAAATGCCCCATTCCCACCCAGCAGAAGATGCCTGCAGCCCTGCAGCAGCCTGAAAATCCATCCCCATCCACCCCATCTGTTTCCCAAATATTCATTCGTGTGTACGCGGTGTTCATAAGTCAGGCGTTCATAACCCTGGGAGGACCTCATCTGTCCAGTAATGTTCCACCATGGCTGCCGAGCTGTGATTGATTACAGCAATTCCAAGAACATCCTCTGACTTCATGGAGGGGTGCATTACTGCTCTGACAAGCTGCACTGTGGGGCTGCCCCAGTCCATCCTTTCTGTTTAATAAATTATAAAACAGGCCACAAAGAACGGTATCATGTGCAGCACTCTGAAGGTAGCATCTCAAGCAATATCCAAAAGGACCAAAGAAACCGACTCTTGTCCTAGAACCCACAGGGGAAATAAATATGTCATTGAGATGCTGGCTTGCAGTAATATTTTGGAGGTTACCACAACGAGTGATGGGCTTTGTGGAAAACCACTGGGATGAGCAGAGTCAGTTAGTAGATGCAGCTGAACTCACCCTGCCTGATGAAATGTGCAGAACAAAGTGAATCCAAAATTACTACTAGGATAAGATTGCTACCAGGCCAAAGAATTTTATTTTAAAGTAACATTGAACCCTGAACCTTTACTGCATCAGGGGGATTCTGTGTGCTGGCTTAAACCAGTAGAATGGTTTATTATTTTTGAATGGTCTTGATAAAAGGATAACAGATCTGCGCTGATTCTCTGTCAGTGCTTGGAACTCCACTTGCTGCTTAAAGTAGCAAAACAAAATGTAGACCTGAACTAAGGTTCCACCCTTCTACACGCATACCTGCTCCACCATCTTTTCAGGTCATGGCTGATCTTCCATCTCTGCGCCATTTTCCGTCACAGTTCCCATATCCCTTGATTCCTTTCATATCCATGAATCTATTGGTCCCTTTTTTAAACAAACAATGGCTAAGCCCCACAGACCTCTGGGGTGAAGAAATTTCTCCTCATCTCAATCCTAAATGGCCTTTTCCTTATTCTGAAACCATGACCTCTGTCCCTGGACTCCTCAGCCAGGGGAAACACCTTCCCTGCATCCAGCCTAAGTCCTCTAAGAATTTTGTATGTTTTGATGAGATCAGTCTTGGCTCATTTTTCTAAACTTGAGAGAGTGCAGTTCCATTCTACACAACCTCACTATCCCAGAAACCTGTCTAGTAAATCCCTATCACACTCCCTCTTACTCAGATAAGGAAAAAAACAACACACTGAACTCCAGCTGTTGTCTCACTAAGGCCCCATATTATTACAATACGGTTTTCTTATTTCTGTGTTCAAATCCACTGGTAATAATGTGACAGAGCACTTGTTCTCTTCATCACTTGTTGCACCTGCACGTTCGTCTTCTGCAACTTGTGTAGAAGCACACCTAGGTCCCTTCCAACATCAGCATTACCCAATATCTCACCACATCTCAGTAATGAGCACCAAACTGGATGACTTCACATTTTTCTGACATCTGCCAGGTTAGAGGCTGGCTGCAACTCTGAGGGCCAAAGGCACACTTTGTTGCTTGGAAATGAAGTAACAGTCTTGAAAATCCATCTGCCAATCTGTACAAAATCTTATATATTTTGAATTTATCAGTAATCTAATTCCCTTGGAATTGGTCAGACAATCTGTAACTTGTGTAATTTGATGAAACTGTCTGCCAGGTTCGTAAATCACAATTTGACCCCTGGAACACTCCCCTGATGAAGGCCATTGATTGTATCGCTCAATAAGGTGGATTTATGACCAGCAGTTTGTATTGTCCTTCCATCTGGCTCCACAGAGAGCTGCATATCTTCTGGAGCTACTGCCAATCTGTGCTGGGTTTTCAGTTGATGATAGTCCTTTTCTGATAGATAATGAACACATACAACCATTGCAACCATTTCTTGCTGTTTTCTGGGTCATTCTCCCCCTCGACTAGTAAAATTTTATGGGAAATTGCAAATTCATTGCCTTCTGAGTCTTGGCTTCCATTATTTCATTATATTTACCTTATCTACAAGTCACATTACAGTTGTTCCTTTTCCATGTCACCTCTTGGAATTGGAATTAGTAGTTTATTATAGGGCGGCACGGTAGCGTAGCGGTTAGCGCAATGCTATTACAGCGCCAGCAATCAGGGCTCGATTCCCATCACTGTCTGTAAGGAGTTTGTACATTCTCTCATGTGTGCGTGCATTTCCTCCGGGTGCTCCAGTTTCCTCCCACATTCTAAAGATGTATGGGCGGTGTGGACTCGTTGGGCCAGAAGGGCCTGTTACCATGCTGTAAGTAAAATTTAAATTTAAAAAAATTTCTGTTCCTCCTGCCCGATAGTAGCCGCAAGAATATGGCATGGCCCGTATGGTGGGGATCTTTGATGATAGATGTTGTCTTCATGAGGCAGCGCCTCCTTTTAGATACTACCAATGGTGGGGAGGGATGTGCTTGTTACGTATTGGGCAGAGTCTACTGCTCTCTGTAGCTTCTTACGTTCCTGCACATTCAAATCGCCATTACCAGACCATGATGCAACCAGTCAGGATACTTCCAACAGTACATCTGTAGAAGTTTGTTGGAGTATTCGGTGACAAGATGAACATCCTAAGCCTTCATATCCACTTCCTATGGATGCTGGATAGCTGAACGTATACTTCAATACATTTTAGGGAGTGTTCATTTTGTCATGAACTCATTAGCTCAGTGCACCAGTATTCTGTGATTCTTGACTATAATTAATAAAAACAAGAATATGAGTCCACGTGTATTTTTAGATCTTGCTTTAGATGATTCTTTATAAAGTCAATCTGGCATAGTCTGAAATATGGACCTCCGGAATTTCTTTTGTAACTGACAGTCTAAACATTTACTGGTAAGCTTTTTCACGATGATAAAGTAATTAAGGGCAAACATTGAAGAGAGCACAAGGAGTTCACACATGTTTACAAATATCTACAACTCTAAATCTGAGTCCCAGTAGGTTTTCCTATAGACTACTTGAGATCTGATAGTGCAGTTTGCATAATTACGTGTGAACATTCTCTTAAAAGTACTCTTGAGGATAAATGTCACATCTGCTTTGATTATAAGAAACCTGCAATACAAGACTAACACTTGAGTTGAATCATAGATTCATGGCATAAGTTTTGAATCTATTTATGTTTAATCGACTCTCCATAGCTGAGTGTGGAATGTGGAAATGACTATATGGCTGTCTTAAACCCTAGTAGTCTGATGTGAGGAATCATAAAGGACACATTCTAATCTTTCTTACAACACTTGCTTTGTGTTTGTAACAAAACAATGATATCTATTAACAGAATAGAATGCTTACCGCTGAAAGCTTACGCCTGCCATGTCTATGGTCTTATACCTGGGGTTAGTAGTTTTTTGTTGATGGTCTCTGTAATCTGCAAATTGGCCATTACACTCTTTTTGTCTACAGTAAAGGATAGTTTTCACTATTTCATTAGACTAAATTATTTAAGAGCAATGGATATACTAGAAGATAAAAGACTAAACTGTATCTGGTTCACCACCTACTATGTTGGTATTGATTAACCATAGCAATTATGTTAATGTTGAACTTTAACTGGTAAAATAATAGGTCCTGTCATCATACCTGACATCAGGTCACCACTCGCCTTGCAGTGGCGACCACAATATTCACCAATCAGGAAACAGTGCTGAGCTCCTGGGCTTCTGAGCAAGGTTACCAAGGCAAACCCACAGCGAATTCCACCTCACATGTTGATCATCAATTCAAAGTGCAGGTGATGAGACTCACCTTCCTTCATTTCCACTGATGAATTGGAAACCCTTGATGTCTTTCAGTCATGTCCTATTTGAAATGGCAAATGACCTTGTGGCTGCCCCCACTCTAAAGATAACATTACTGAAAACAATCACTGGGTTTTCCATGTCAATTATCTGGGAGGAAGAGTTAGAAAAATGTTCAAATTACATCTTTGCCCAAAGAATTACACTAGCTTCTGTGCGCATTTAATAGTTGCCCAAAATACCCCTGGCTTGTTGACTGGTCTAATGGTCAAAACATTTTATTGGCAATATTCACCAAATTCACTCCCTGTTCCTCCCACCCTGCCATACTCTCCAACAGCCCAAGAATCAGGCTGAGCCAGAGACCCTGGGAAAAGTCCGTCTCTCACTCAACCAGAGGCCTCGCCCATTCAGTGCTCCAATTGGGCCCTCACCAATGAGCAAGCCACTCCCTGATCCAGCCACCTTCTCTGGAAACAAAGGTAAAATTCCAGTTAATCCATTACCTCCCATCCAGGTGGGCCACACAATTCTAGTCAATCCACAACAGGTGAGAGGAATTGACGACAAACCTCCTCAAATTTGGCTGCCTTCAGAAATTATCTCCATTCTACTGATGCTATATGATGGTCTTAAAGCCCTGAATCTATCCAACAGATTCACCACAGACTCAATCCTAGTGCACATGGGGCTCAAGCAGGTCTGGGTCATCAATCCAAGCCTCTTTTTCATCTCCCCCATTGCAATAGAGCTTGTCAACTCCAACTAGCCCCTGCTGGAGTGGAACTAATTTACAAAATGAGTAGAGCACTTCCAGCGCTTCCACCCCAGAACCAAGGACACTCCAACTTTAGTCTTTAAGGTACAGCACACAGAAGGTTTGCAGACTTAGAGGCCAAGATCCATGTCATCATTGACTCATTCCCTGGTGTAGTCTTGCATTAAGTATCCATAAAAGAAATCCCCTCTGCATGATACTGACCTTTAACAATAAAGTTCACTGCGAGACAAAAAGAAATTGTGGATCACTTTCTACATCTTGGGAGCCACTTCTCAGTGAAGGTGACATCGATGACAAAATTCACCACTGCCTCCACAGATCTCTGAAAGTTGCCTCACAGTAGTTAAGTACAATAGGGTAGTTAAGAAAGGTTATGGGATGTTAGCTTTCATAAGCCGTGGGACCGAGTTTAAGAGCTGTGAGGTAATGATGCAGCTCTACAAAACTCTGCTTAGACCACACTTAGAGTAATGTGTCCAGTTCTGGTTGCCTCATTATAGGAAGGATGTGGAAGCATTGGAAAGGGTGCAGAGGAGATTTATCACGATGCTACCTGGTTTGGAGAGTATGGATTATGAGGAGAGACTTAGGGAGATTGGACTTTATTCTTTGGAGAGGAGGAGGATGAGGGGAGACATGATGGAGGTATACAAAATATTAAGAGGAATAGATAGAGTAGACAGCCAGCGCCTCTTTCCCACGGCACCAATACTCAATACAAGAGGGCATGGCTTTAAAGTAATGGGTGAGAAGTTCAAGGGAGACGTCAGAGGGAGGTTTTTCATCCAGAGAGTGGTTGGTGCATGGAATGCACCGCCTGGGGCAGTGGTGGAGGCTGATACGTTGGTCAAATTCAAGAGATAGTTGGATAAGCATATGGAGGAATTTAAAATAGGGGGATATGTGGGAGAAAGGGGTTAGATAGTACTAGGGGAGGTTTATAGATCGGCACAACATGGTGAGCCAAAGGGCCTGTATTGTGCTTTATTGTTCTATGGTTCAAATAAACAGGTTTGAATTTTTTTTTCACATTTTTGAATAACCAGGTGAAACACATCTTGTTTTGTTCATAAAATTGCCCTAAAAGTCTCTATTCCCAATGCATAAAATGTTCCAGGTTTGACCACTGCTCTGTACCAAGTTAGCTCTGGGGTTCCACTCTCTGGGCTAAATTTTAATGAGCTAGAACACAAGTGGTTTGAGTCCAAAGTTAAAATAGGAATTGGGTGGCTGGTTTCCACCTCCTGAATTTCACATTTGCCTTCAGCATGTCAGTGAGTGCGATCACAACCCTTTGGCAAAAGTGAGCTGTCAGCTTCCAGGAGCTAATTACGTAGAGCAATACTGAAATAGTTTTCGTTTTAATACTGGGCCCACAGATTCCCAGACTTCCAGGAATATGCCGATTAAAAAGGTGGAGGCCAGCTCAGTTAAAAATGCCACTGAATATTCTCATATTTTGTCACCGGTTTCAAGGGAAGACTTTAGTTGCAGTACTTTTAATGAAGTTACTTGGTCCAATTCTACATTTTGAAGATGTGCTCAATCTTAAGGACATTTGTTGAGAGCAAAGATATCCAGCAATGGCACTAGCAGCACTCACAGCTGTGCAACAGAGAGGTACAGCTCCCAATCAAGAAATAATCCAAGAGAAGATCAGTTAATTTATCTGAACACTGATGCCTTGGAATTTTCAGGATGTCACATCAAACTGTGGTAGTTCTCTGCAGCTTGTAAGACAATCTATTAACATTGGGACTGGTGGCATTACCACTGCATGTGAAAGTTAATGCATATTTTTGCTGCCAAATCCTTCCAGAGCTGTCTTTTTTATGCTGTATATATGCAGATCCCTCAGTAGTTTTTTTCTAAAAAGCATTATGACCGCCACCTTATTTATCAGGACTACCAATCACGTAAATTTTGCTACTGATGATACCAGTGAGATTGAGTTGGTGCTAAGGTTTGCAACTCTATATGGCTTCCTACAGGTCCACGTGGCAATTCGGACATTCTGAGAACAGCCAACTTAATAGTTAAATGCAAAGATTAATGTTGAGTTGGTATGGATGTGTCTGCAAAATTCCTGGGCAATGATCATGAAGACAGAGTTGGTCTACTGTGAAAGGTGGACCAACTTCCCTGATCCGTCTCTTTCAGAAAGGAAACTTTAGATGACAGTGTATACCTATCAGCAACTTGGCTTATGACACCAGACAGGAATTTAGACTCTGAAGTGCAGAAGTACTAAGTAAAAATTATATCATCATCAGTTTGGGATTTGACAGGCAATCAGCACACTAAAGATGCACTGAGTGGATGCACTAGGGCCTGGAGATTATCTTCAGTAAGCATCAGCCATGCCCTCCAGAATGGCAGTGCTTTTCTGTGCTCCACACAACAAAGTTGGATAAAACAATACAAGGAGCAATAGTGAAACACTGTTTTCAGAACTCAAACTGCCCCTTGTCATAATAGGGGATTTTAGCTTTCCTAACATAGACTGGGACTACCATAGTGTTAAAGACATAGATGGGGTGAAATTTGTTTAAGTGTGTTCAGCAAAGTTTCCTCAGGCAATATATAGAGGGCCTAACCGGGGAGAGGGCAAAGCTCGACTGACTCTTGGTAATAAGGTAGGGCAAGTGATCGAGATGACAGTGGAGGAGCATTTTGGGACCAGTTCTATTACTTTTAAAATAGTTATGGAAAGGGGCAGAACTGGTCCACAGGTTCTGAGTTCTAAATTGGGGCAAGGTGAATTTTTGATGGCATTAGACAGGAGCTTGCAAAGGTTGATTCGAGTAGGTTGTTTGCAGTCAAGTGAGTGGGAGGCTTTTAAAAGTGAGATTGTGAGAGCTCAAGGTCTACATGTTCCCATTCGAGTGAAGGGCAAGACTGGCAGGAGTAGGGAGCCCCAGATTTCAAGAGCTATTGAGGCCCTGTCCAGGAGAAAGGAGGCATGGATCAGGTACAGGCAGCTGGGATCAAGTGAATCCCTGAAGGAATATAGAGGATGCAGGAGTGTACTCCAGAGGGATGTCAGGAGGACAAAAAGCAGGCATGAGAAGGGTAAGGAGAATCCAAGAGATTTTATAAGTATATTAAGGGAACAAAAGTAACTAGGGAGAGAATAGGGTCTTTCCCTCTATGTCAACAAAACTAAAGAGCTAGTCATTGACTTAAGGAAAGGGGGCGGTGTACATGCACCTGTCTACTTCAATGGTGCTGAGGTCGAGAGGGTTGACAGCTTCAGGTTCCTGGGAGTGAACAAATCCAACAACCTATCCTGGACAAATCACATAGATGCCACGGCCAAGAAAGCTCACCAGTGCCTCTACTTCCTCAAGAGGTTAAAGAAATTTGGTTTGTCCCCTTTGACTCTCACCAACTTTTACTGATGCACCATAGAAAGCATCCTATCTCGATGTATCATGGCTTGGTACGGCAACTGCTCTACCCAAGACCGCAAGAAGCTGCAGAGTGTTGTGGACACAGCCCAGCGCATCACGGACACCAGCCTCCCCTCCTTGGACTCTGT
>JARFYF010000061.1:12373879-12384224 GCA_030265395.1 Rhina ancylostomus | reverse complement strand
AAGCATCTGGGCATCCCCTGCTGCTCTGCATTCACTTAAATCCATTTCCTTGCCTGCTGGGTAACGCTGAGTGCCAAGTCATTGGTGAGTTCTGTAGAACACTGTATTTTCATCTCCCTTGTTCCATAACCATCAGCATTATTGATCATATGAGTAACTCTGGCTTAACTTGACTATTACACTTGACTAACCAGCACCTCCCATCACTGCCATTCCCAATGGATGCTGAATAGTAAAACTTTTACAGCATGTTGGAAGGAATATTATCATCTGGATCAGATTTCTAAGGTTTCTGTTACCTAATGAGAAAGGAAATTGCACTGGTTCCAATTTATTAAGACCCAATGTAGCAAACTACATGTCTGAACTTTGACACCAGCAACATAGTACCATGCCTTTTAATGGCTTACACTGGTTTTCTAGACAGTGGGACCATGCAACAAGTAGGGGCCCTTGTTTTGGGCTTTCCTTGAGTAGCACCTTTAATCAGCATCAAGCCCCAAATCACAATCTGAAATCATGATCAAATGAGGTGTCAATTAAGACGCTGTATTAGTTAGGGTGTGAAAGTAATTTGAGCTGTTAATGGCACCAATAGTTTCTGGGGTTTGTTGTTCTTATATATTGGATGTAATATTTTCAAGTAGACCAGGCTCCTAAATAATTGTACTGTCTGCTGCAGCTTGAGAGCAGGAAGTCTCATAACCAGCTGCTGCTCAATATTAGTCTAAAACATGAAACTCCTATGGTCTGCAATATCCCTAGGTTGATCCTAAATACCAGAACATATCCTAGATGTTAATAATTATTTTCTCAATGTATTCATGCATAGTTCATTTATTGCATTTAGTAGAACTCAAGCCATGAACTATTCATCAGGAATTTTCTTTCCTTTGTGAGACATATCGCTGTTGCTGAGAATTGGAATTTTCTGCTGCAAAGTTAACTTAAATCAGCCAGTATATTTTTCTTGCTATATGTGAATAACCAGAGACACACAATTGATTAAGATCAGATAAATTATTTCTAGAGTAATGATTGGGAAAGGTTCCAATAGGATGATCCCAAAAGGAATTCTTTGTCCTTCAGGATTTCACAAAGTAGCACTGTCTATAGCAATCAGGTTCAAAGTTGTCAGTAAGTTAACCCATAGTTTGACAGCTATATATAATCCAAAAGCAATCATTGTGAAAATTAAAAAAAAAAGTTTTTAGATGTCATATTTGTTCAAGTCTTTCTGCAGGACTTTCTGCAGTTAAGGATTTCTCATTCCAATGTGTATGCCCCATCTATCTTTGTCCACTCACATGCTGTGTCATTGAACAATAATCTTAATTGCCATCTTACCTCTACTCTTTTCATGCCCTCTGCCCATTCGTAGTCTGTTAAGTGATTTCTGGTTTGCAGGTCCTGGAGTGTTCAGCATTCCTGATTTCTATGGAGAATCAGAGATATTTCTATCACAAGCCTTAAATGGATTGGAGCAGATCTATGCCCAGATAGAAAGACATGTTTTAGGTGGAAAAGTCCAACCAAGTCACTGTTAGAGTTGCACACCTCCATCAAATACAATAAGATTCAATAAAATACACTTAGTAAATTCACTTAGTAAATTCACTCATCACCAACAAGTAGTGCAAGAAACTTCATTTAATGTGTTTGCCATCAAATACCATCTTTAAAAGCTAATAAGTTCCAAGATTTTCTAATATTATTTAAACTCAGTCAATTAATAGTGGCAAATAATGCTTTAAAGAGCACAGGTGCTTCTGCTGTGGGATTGCTCACAGTTAACTACAGGACATAAGGGAGAAGAGTTTATCACACCTCCCATGAGAGCTCGGAAAGAAGTTTGTGAAAGATGTGCTTAGGAATCAGAGATGTGGTTCAAGTGTTGTTGACTGTACCCAGGGTACCTGAGGTTCTTGTGCAATATAGTGTGCAGCACGCATCATGGATGGCATGGACCCTTCACAGCAACCAGATTCAAACACTCATGACTGATTTTAAAGCCATCTTATGCTCATGTTAATCTGGCATTATTATTCTAATAAAAAGACTTTAGCTGCAAATGTGCAGCTATGGAATTGACAACATTGAATATGGAATTGCAATTTTCAACTCTATTCACCCTAGTTTGGTTAAAAATTGCAGAAGTTTCAGAGAAAATTATGAAACCTCTATTGTGATAGCTTCTGACTGCTGCAGTCCAACTATTTCACTAAAAAATTTAAATAGAAAATGTTGGGAACCCTCAGAAGGTCAGGCGGAGTCTGTGGAAAGAGAAACAGAATTAACACAAGAAAATAGGAGCAGGAGTAGGCCACGTGGTCCCTCAAGCCTGCACCACCATTCAGTTTAATCATGGCTGATTTATAATGGCCTCAGCTCCTCATCTTTGCCAGTTCCCGATGATACTCAATTCCTCAATCTCTGAAATATTTATCTGTCTCCAGCTTAAACATATCTAATGATGTGGCCTACTCCACCGTTGGCAGCTGAGACTGATTTTTGATTTTTATTTCCTTCAGTATAATGCTGGAGCAGAAACAAGGCTTTCTCGAATCATTTCATTCCCCCTTTGGTCTCCTGGCTCTTTTCCTTCTAACCACAGCCGCTGAAGCAGAGGCCAATAGCCATTCACCCCTCTCCAATCAATAATACAGATAAAGCATTGTAAAGGATTGTTTAGTTTAAAAAAAATCATTTTTTAATGATATTGAATCAGATAATAACTTGTTAAACAGTGATGGTCCAGATTACAAACACACACTTACAGAACGTAACCTCAGTAATGGGGAACTTATCGGGAAATCTGGAGTATGCGATTTCCCAGCACACAGTCCTGGCAGTTGCCATAACAGTTCGTTTGTTAGATCAATCCTTTCATCTCTGATGTGGCAACATATCAACAGCATTTATAACGTTGGAGAAATACTGTCGCAAAAATTACATCTTGTAATTGACATTCAACTGTTAAATAGAATTGCTGAGAGAGAGAGAGATTTTATGTCACTACCGGGTAAGCACAATACACCCTGACTCGTGTTGCCTATACATTCTCCATCATTTGTTGCAGCCTACCAGCAGTGATGCATGCTGAGACGTTGAAGGACCATCAACTTGGTGGAAGTGACCCTGTGGTCTATCTTAAAGCTGCTGGCCTTCTCTCAGAAGGGAACAAGCACTACTGGCTAGCACGCTCCAAGGTCCAGAATAGATGCATTCAAATGAGGTCCCAATGGGGTGAAGGCGGCTGTTTAATGCCACTACCATCAAACCTCCCATGCATATCTTACCATGTGTAATATAGCCTATTGAGTATTCATAAAAAGAGTGAAAGCTTCATGCAGTGATAGTAATGATGGTAATTAACAAATGCACTGACTGTAAATATGTAAAAATGGACTGTTTTGCATGAATTGTTATATACATATCTTTTGTGGCATTTTTTCTAAGAAATAGTATTTAATTTTGTAAGTACAAACCAACAATGTTTTGAAGTGTCTGTTTAATTGGAAATATTCTTTTATTAATTGTTAGCACATAAACAATGTGTAAAGAGATCGGAGGACAGGTAATATTTGACAAGGATGTTGGCAAAGCTGGATAATTATATTTATGAGGACAGATTGACCAGTCTGTTTACTTTGTTCCAAGAGAGATCAACGAGGTTTAATTGAGGAGTAAATAATTATGAGAAGTCCAGAGTTAGTGAACAGGAATGAGCTATTTTCTTTGAGGAGAGGTCGATAACAGAAGACATCCAGTGGAATGATAAGAGGACAACTGAGGAAGAAACTTTTTATTCAATGAGCAGTGGGGATCTAGAACTCACTGCCTGAAATAGTGGTGGAAGCAACAACGCTCATCACCTTTAAAAAGTAACTGCATGAGCACTTGAAGAGCTGTAAATTACAAGGTGAGAGATGGGAGGTGGGATTAACCCAAAAAGCTCCATTTTAGCCAGCATAATCATGATGGATTGAATGGCCAGACACGTCCAAGATTTCCAGACTTTGATGTTTGGAAATAGCTTGGATTCCAACTACGTACCCGTGCTGAGATCAGGCCCATATCCATCTCAGTCTGGTATTGTCTCCTCTGGCTTATGGACGCAGCAAAATCTTGTACTGGGTGCAAATAATTGAAACACAGACATGTTTTAACAAGTTCTTCCATATGTTTTGCAGCAACTTGAAAATTAGACTCATTTGACAACTGCAGGTTACAGCAATAATGAATAATGTATAACAGACACCAGCCTCTTTCTACTTTCTGTTCAAAGGAGGAACAATCAGCTTTCAGCTGGAGAGCTGGAACACATTATGCACCAACACCTCAAACCTTCAGGTAAACAGTAGAAAGAGCCCGTATCACACACATGCAAAGTCAGTTGCCCTGGTTTAAAAACCTTTGTGTTTTAAGAGAGTGAATTGATTCTGTTCACATATCCTCATTAATACACTAATTCTAGTGGACATTAGTTAGTGAAAACCATGCTAATAGAATGTAAAAAACATTCTAAATAACTTGTACCTCTTCCGGCACTGTAAAGGAAGAACTAGAAATACTTTTTTGCTCTAAAGCACAAAGACATTCACTTCCATTTATCATTAAGAATAATGGCATACATTGTCACTTCACATTGTAGATTAAAATACCGTAATTACTTCTATGAAGCATGTTAATTTTATACATGTACTACCAGACTTATGGACAGCTTCAACCCTTTTGTGATAAGACTATTGAACGGTTCCCTTATATGATGAGATGGACTATCACCTCACGATTTACCTTGTTGTGACCTTGCACCTTATTGCACTGCACTTTCTCTGTAGCTGTGACACTTTACTCCATACTGTTATTGATTTTATTTGTGAAAGATTTCTACTGCTGGCTATTGCACTGAAATTGTTTATTGCAACTTTGATTCTGCAAGAAGTGGGAAGTACAGGAAATCTTTGCACAATGTTTACGATGCCTTTGCCACAATAGTGTCTGAAGGAAGCTTGCCTCTCCCATTCCATGATATAACACTACACACACTCATCACAAAATCTGTAATAATCTCCTTCCTGTCATGTGACTGACAACAGATTCTGTATATTGTAAGGTCACAATAGGTTCTACTGAGGTTACATTTTAAGAGCTGGGCTTTTATTAAACACGAGGAAACTTATTTGTCTTTTGCCCTGTAAAGCCCTCTTCCCTTGAGGCTGGTCAGAAATATCAATAATCCCAGAAATGCTCACAATGCCCATCTGTGATGCACAATATTTTTAAGACCCACTCATAAACCTGGGTGGAGTTTAACAGCATGAGAAGCACTACCCCACCTTCAGCAACCAATGATCCCTGGGGATTCTGAAGCCACAGCTGTTGCACTTTCTATTTTCTGTGGCATTTTATCAAAGATGCTACTCTCTAAAGTGGGAAATGTCATTTATTGGGGAAGAGAACATTCTTGTCAACCACTGTTAACGTCAAATGCTCATGAGTCAAGCACAACAAGGGCTGAATGCAACTTGAAGCTCCTGCTATATTATTTGCAGCACAATAACATAGCCCTAACCCCAGTAAAGCATTCCCCACCATACCAGGGTGACATTTCTACTTCTCATATCAGATATCTTTCTGGCCTCTCTGAGGGAATCTGCTGCCCATGGATTTAAGGTTGGGTCAGATTCCTATCCTACTGGGGGTCAGGTATATGGTGTCTTGAGAATTCTGTATTCTCACTTTTGTCTCTTTGTTGACATAGCAATATATTTATAGTTCTTCATGTATTATAAAAAGGATAATGACAGCTGAACTTTTCTCTTTAAGAATTTGCATGTTTGTCAATATTTTCAGGAAAGCCACTCTTATATATCTAGCAGAAATTAGCACTGGATTAGGAACAATTTTGGAAAAGATAACTCAGAAACTGATCAAACTCATGCCACTCAGAAGCCTTTGTTATAGTTACAGTGGATGGACTCTTGTGCTATCTTCTTGTTTGTACTGAAACTTAGGGCCCAGTCATGGACCAGGGGTCTTGGTCCTTTAACCCAGTTGGTCTATAAGAAAAATTAAAGGGGAGAGAGCCTGGTTATAGTAAATAAACCACCTTTCACCTCTCTACTGTCAAATGCAAATCCACCTGAATGATGGGGATCTCCCACAGTCCGGTAATTGTTTAATTCTAAAAAAGTCTAGATTTGGATATAGCTCAGAAAAAAATGACAGTTTCCTCTCTGCAATAGATGAACTCATTATTTAAAAAAAATGAAAATTATTTTAAACTGAAACATTACTCTGCTTCTCTTTCCACAGATGCCACCCGATCTGTTGAGATTTTTCTGCTTTTACTTCTTAATTTAAAAAAAAATTGTTTGAGCAATTTCAGCCCAGTACCTCAATGCAAAACGGCAATTACGGACAACTTGCCTCTAGCATGCCTCCAAGTACTTATTTGTTTAATGATGGTGAGCGCCTTGGGTTACTGTGACTATTTGATTCTGAGCCTTTCTGTTTTGTGCTTAGTGTGACGGCTGTGAATTAGATCTAGGGGTGAATGCAGAGTAATGCTTATCACAGAAGGCATTTCTGAGCTGGGACATCATTCAAAAGCAATGATCAGCACTAAGGACTGTTATCACAATGATTTTAATCAGGCCTGTCTTACCAGGTTCTCCACGTCTGTCTTTATTTCTGGCAATCTTCTGCTTGAAGGGGATCAGTTGTCCATCTGAACTTCCCGAAGTGGAGACGTTGTGCTTCGCTCCACCACAGTTAAGATTTGTCTCTTCCAAACCTCCGATCACCTCCTTTCTCACTAGTGGTCTTGCCCCCTCTCTGTTGATTTCATTTGTGGAGCTCAAGTCTGCCACTCCTCTATTGGCTGGGGTGCTGACAGTGTCAGTTTCACTACCCTTTTCACTTCCCCTTGCTTCGATCGTCATCACATCATTAAGTTCATTTCTTATCCACGTTGGGACAAAGTTACTGGTCTCCAACTCGGACATCTCAGAGCTTGTGTATTCATCTCCAGCTTCGTTACTGGAATGGGAATAATGAAGGATGCGTCCTTGTTTAAGCTCTGGATTCTCACGGTTTCCACGCTTTCGAAAGCTACGAAATCTCCTGGCAGGCTTGTGGCATGGTGGATCAGTGCCCTCCATGAGGACATAGATGGTCTCCCTATTACAGATAATACTTCTGAGACAGGGAGAGCACACATCAGCATGGGCCTGCAAGTTCTGCTTCAGACACATGATAGGAACAGGAACCAGTTGGCTGCTTTCTCCTTCCTGAAGGCTGCTCTCATTCCAAAAACTGTTTGGTTTTGAGCTGGCTGATTCTCGCAGATCCTTACACTCAGATTTGATGCTCCCAGAGTTGGTTTCTACATGGTCTAAAGCAATAGTTCAAACCTTATTAGCACTAAATTCACACAACATTTTAAGGAAGCAGCTAACAATAATGTTGATACTGAGGAAAGATATTTGGATACAGTTTACATAGCCACATTGTTACTCTATATTAACGTAAAATAACTTAACACCATGTTATGTGGAGCATTGGTGGTTTTAAATGTGTCTGTGACTGTATCTCTTTGCATCTGTGCCTGTGTACATGTGTGCAGAGAAAACCTGTAGAGTTTATAGTAAATGAGTGCAGTATTAACAGGGGTGCACAGTATAAGTATGTTGAATGTGCGTGGGTCTCCTTCAGTTGGAGAAGTGGAGAAGAATAATAACGAGTTACGTATAGATGAAAATAATGGAGATGAGTGAATGTAGAAGTGTGTTGTGTGGCAAACCAGTGACATTTATTTGAGTGACAACTAATTGTAGCCATGGCATTGACATTAAGTTGCAATTCTAACGTAAAAAAAACAACTTCCACACATTCTAATGTAACAAAATGACCCAAAGAGATCCACAGAACCATAAATTGATGCCAATTGACTGATGACCAAAAGCATTGTCAAAGAGATGGCTGTTCAGGAGTGTTTGGAAAGAGGGAGGAGCTATGGAAAGGAGGAGAGTTTGAGGGAATGAACTCCCATGTTTTGGGCTTTGGAAATTGATGGCAGAGTTTCCAGTAATGGGCCTGGTAAATTCAGGAATGAGCAAGAGACTGGGATCAGAGTGCAGATATCTAAGAACAATGTAAGGATGGAGAAGGTTACAGAGGTGAGGGAAGGGGCAGGTTTGAAACCATGGAGGAATTTGAAAAACAAAACAATGACAATTTTAAAGCAAGTCTTATTCAACTGGGAGTCAAGTTGGTCAGAAAGCACAGGGAAGTTGTGGGGACAGAACATAGTATACCTTAGAATATGGACAGCAAAGGATTGGAAGGTCTGAAGTTTATGGAGAATAGGATGAGGGAAGCCAGCAGGATTCTAGTGGAAGAGTCACAACCTCTCAGAAAGTAATGCTGACAATAATAATCAGAGAGAATGGATGGATCATATTTTGTAACAAATTATAGCAACTACATCCTGGAAGTCTTCAAAAGAGAACTAAGTATGTAGCAAAGCACAACAGAGTGATGGCAACAGGCTCAAATTAATAGTAACTGTCTCTGATACCCTCATTGTTGAACACACTTGTAAATGGTATATTCTGAGTTACCTAATATATCACATAGGACTCTAACATGGATTAATCATTTATGGGAAGGAACAATCACACGAAATTCACAGCAACAGCATGCGGGTGACAACTATTTAAGGTATAATTTAGAGTCAACTATTTCAGTACTCTCAAATTGCAAGCAAAATTTCCAGGTAGTTTCATCTGATCAACATATTCATGTTTCTGAAGAAAATGAGAATGCATGATTCAGGATTGAGAAGTAAACAATATTCAGGTCTGTGTTCAAAATCTAACAGTTGACAATAATCACAGTACATTCAACAAATCACCTCTCATAGATTTCCTCTTGCCTTTAACTGATGTCATACTTATATATGCTGTATGCTCTTCCAGTGAATCAGCTTTGTACCACTTAGTGCTCTTCTGAGGAGATACAACACTACATTATAACCAACATTCATCCACAATTGACAATAATTTAGAATGAGTTTTTAAAATTCAGAAGAATCAGAGAGTGTGACTGTCATCTGCAATGCTTTGAACTGCAGAGAATCACACGTGACACATGCCTACAAGGTAACAGAAGGTATGCGAGTCAAACACAACCTGTGATAATGGTGATTCTAGCGCATCAAATTTGTCTTCTTCAGGAGATTTGCTCTCTGGTGCCGTACTGATTCCACTGAGCTGCTTTTCATTTTCACTATATTTTTCACTGTCTTTGTGACTCACAGTTCCAGTAACAGGCTCCTCAGTTTCCACAGGAGAAGGTGATGCTGGGCTGGCAGAAGTACCTGCCTGACTCACCGTGACTAGAGATGATGGGTTTGGAGAGGACACTGACTTGGACTTGGTGCCCCAGAAGAAGATATTATTATCGTCTGTCCCGGCAACGCTGAATGTCTCTCCACAGCTGATCATCTGAAAGAAAGTGAGTGAGAGACAAATGCTCTTAAGTTACCCTCCTGTGAACCAGTGCACAACTCCTTAATAATTCCTTGTGGTACACTAAGGTACAATGCCAATTCACAGAGTATTCTAATGCTCAACTGTGAGCAAAATGTGCCATAATTCCCACATATATTATGGGCCAGTCTGATGCACGTATTGAACTCAATAAACTGAGTGTGGTAACAGCATCGCAGTACTATGAATAGCATCAGCGCTCTCTCCAGTATAGAATGTCCATACAACAGAATGATGTATCTTCTATAATGTGTTGTCTTTGGATACTCTAAATTGGAATGAACACTGTGCATATACTGGGCAGCAGAGCATCCCAGTACTGTTAAGCTGTTGCATTGTATTGCAGTGCTGTTATCCTATCAACTTATGCAGCTCAACACATGCTTAATCTGCAAGTATCTGTAACAATGCTGGATGCCGAGCAATATCGGAAGGAGAAGGAAGCTTATATAAAAATGCTGGAAATACAAAAGCATCCATGGTAATGAAATTTTACTGTGAAAGGTATCACCTTGTAAGTGTGTCTACACTTTTTCACATTACAAGGGAGCTGTCCTTTCCCATATCACTTTAAAGAACAATCAGATTTTGCATTGGATAATATTAACAATTTATTTTAGTAGTCATCTGACACTAAGTGGCATAAACTAATAATCTCACATGAGGAGAATTCTTACAGCTTTCCCCTCTTTCCTTCATTGATTATCCAGCATCTGTCTCCTTGTTGATTACTTACTCTCCTGAATGGCACCTGTTGCTACCCTGGCCATGTTCTCCTACAAACTTAC
>JARFYF010000061.1:12339095-12364176 GCA_030265395.1 Rhina ancylostomus | reverse complement strand
CTCGCCAATGAATAACTGTGCTCCATCCATATACCATGATCTGCACCTCCCCATTGCCAGTTACTTCAACTCCCCCTCTCACTCCATCACAGGTATGCCAGTCCTCGGCCTTGTCCACTGCCGGAAGAATTCCAAGCGCAAACTGGAGGAACAGCACCTCTTGGAACCTTGCAGCCTAACGGCATGAACATTGAATTCTCTCACTTTAAGTTACCCCTACCGCCTCCACACCCACCGTGCCTCTTCTTTTCTTCCGTTTCCTAGCCTCTCTCTCTTTTTTCTTACCCCCCTTTTTTCCTCCATACCTTTGACCCATCCCCCGGTGGATCAGCTTTCCCCTCCTCCCCCGCATCTACCTATCACCACCCCATGCCCACCCTGCCTCCCCTCTTTTGCCCACCGATCACTGCTCTGCTTTTCCCTCCTATATATTGGGCTTCTCCTTTTCCTATCTTCAGTCCTGAAGAAGGGTCCTTACGCCGCCTGCTTTTCTCCACAGATGCTGCCTGGCCTGCTGAGTTCCTCCAGTATCAGAGTGTTCTGCTTCTTTAAAATAAGGCTATGATCCTTTTATGAATTTTTATGATTTTTTTTAATGTTAAGTAGTTTGCAATCACCTGAGTGTGAGTCTTTGTTGATACTGCAATGTAACTCTATCTCTCTGCCTAATGAAATAACTGTTGCACTACTTCTGCTGCAGGCATATGTTCTTCATCATTAATGTTACATACCCTTCTGCTTTTGTCAGAATATGCAGCATACAGCACAATGCAATGGTTCTGCCCACCTTTACTTGAATCATATGACAACGTAGCCCTAGATCAATCTAGATATCTCTACCTTTGCTTCATTGTCCCCAGCATCTGCTCAACAGCTGCCCTTATGTTTTATGAGCCTGTTTATAATCATACTGCACTTTAACTTTAGAGGTCTGCACAGGTGCTAGACAATGAACACCAAACAAATTTAAACAGTATGACATATGACAGTTTAAAGTGTTGCACTACGCATAACTTATGCCTCCAATTGACACAGCCATATCTTCAAAGTTTTTGCCTCATTTCCAAATCTCGCTGTGGTCTTGTCCCATCCTATCTGGGTGATCTCTGCCATCCATACACCCAAGCTGCATCCTTTCTTTCTCTCAGCTGCACTGATCTTACTGGTGGTGAACATCAGGACCAGCAGGAAAATCACACTCAATGCATAATCAACAGGCAGTCCTTTCTGTGAAGGCTTCCTCTTGCTAAAAACAACTATACTCAAGTTTCTGAAACACATGCACTGAAAATCAGGTTACTCACCTCGCCATCACCGCTGACACACACCACATGGTGCCGACCACAGGCAATGGCCTGGACGTTTACACCGAGCAGGGCTTCAATCAAACAAGGTCTGGAGGTGCAGAAGAGGTCCCCGTGCCCCAGGCAGCCTTGGGCTCCGTCTCCAGAGGTCATTACAATTCCATTGTCACTGACAAACACACTGAATCCATCTCCACCACAGGCCCTGGGAAAACACTCCTTGCAATCGTTAAAGAGGAAGGGTAAAGGGTTTAATTTTACAGAGGCACAGAGGGGTAGAAATTTGATTTGGACTGTAGTGCAAGAGAAGTGCATTGTCAGTCTGTCATCTTCTCCATTTAATATCCAGCACAATTCTAGTGACTTCAATAAAGCTAAATATTTGGCAGGTTGGATAACTGGGAGAATGATGCAATACTCCTCATTTTGTATTACTGTCAAAGATGAATTTTGATCCATAACCTCTTGCATGTGTGCATGCATGGACACAAACACACACATGCAAAGACTTCTTCCCCACCCTCTCATTAATACAAACACAAGCTCCCCTTTCTCACTTTTAAGTCTCTTCATTTCCCGCAGGATTTATCCTACCTCCTGGTCTGCTTATTAATGGTCAGCTAGTTCTCTCTCTTCTCGTGCAGTCTTCCAAGTTTGACCACACTATTTGTTTTATTCCACAATTAATAATATAGCAACAGAACTGGATCATCTTTCCCCAGCAATATGGAGTTGGATGGAGACTTCCCAAAATACAAATTCCCTCTGGAAGCTTTTCTCCCCATTCCTCAGATTTTAATTTTATTTCTCCAGTACTCATAAGTCAATCAGTGGAATTGGACATTCTTTTGCTATAAGCAACATATCTGGTGAGTAAATTCTCTCTTTTCACCCAATAATGAAAATCAGAGTAGGTCTCTCCTCAGGGGCTAACACTTCATATCATAGAATTTCACTCCATTAGTCTGTGCAATATTCTGTTTGAGTCCCAGATTCAGTTTTTAACAGGACTCAAACAATCCCTTTTTCTGCAAAATATATTTCCATTTCATGAATCCCCCAATGACTACCATTACAGGAATGGGAAAAGCATTGGCTTATAAAACCATTTCAGCAGTGTGAGATTAATCCAAAAGGGAAAATACTGGAGAAGGAATAAATTACCGAACAATACTCAGCTGAAACACTGCTAACTTTCACCATGCTGAACAGCACATAATGCCCAACTATCAGAGACTAGGAGATAAATCTGCCATTTATGGACTTTCCCTTTACAGGCTGCCTTGGTCCAGAGCGTCTGAACCTTGTGCTCGTAAACTTTATTACCTGGCAATAAACTTTCCTTTGAGGGCTTCCACCAGCTGGGGTCGTGAACGTGATTGCAGGTCTCCATGACCAAGCTGGCCTTTCAGATTGTTTCCCCATGTGTACACTGCTCTCTCTGCAGTGACTGCTATCATGTGATTGTCAGATATAGCGACCTGGAAGGGACACACGGTGACTAAGTAAACTTTTCTTCAGACAGTTTAGAAATTGGAAGGTATACCCCAAAGCATGCCAGGACACTACTTGTGCATCATGTCAGGTACTGTGAATAGTGAGTAATCACAGGAAAGTGTCAGGAACAGTAAAACAACTGGGATTCTCATTCAGTACAGGAACAGTTAGACAATTCTGCACTATAACATAGGACAACTTTTCCTGGATGCACACTTCAGATGTCAGATGTTGGACATGGCCCACAAGTGCCATATGGCCCCCAAAGTGTTGGACACAGTTTAGCTGTCCTGCGCAAACCCTAACTGCACTGCTCCTATTCAGGCCCAAAGACAACAAGGATCTTCAGTCCTGGATCATCTACACAGTCTGTGAAGTGGGGTAGAGATGTGCACCACAGTATGGTTAGTATGGTTTGTGAGTAAATAGGGCATTGGTTGGTTGCACGGGACCCCCTCTCCCCATATGCTCCTGACTCCCAACCTCAAGAGGACCTGTGCCTACTGGAGATGCACATAAACTCTGATGCCCCAGGCCAACTCAAAGTTCCCATGCAGCAAAAGAGACCTGGATTAATCCAGAGCTTTTCCCCATTCTCAGGGCACTCCAGAGAATCTTGCACTAAACTGTCAAGGTG
The DNA here is from genome assembly GCA_030265395.1 of Rhina ancylostomus. Classification (NCBI taxonomy): domain Eukaryota; kingdom Metazoa; phylum Chordata; class Chondrichthyes; order Rhinopristiformes; family Rhinidae; genus Rhina; species Rhina ancylostomus. The sequence continues at coordinate 12,360,738 of JARFYF010000061.1, read as the reverse complement.
CAGACTTTGTTGCTTTTTAGACAATCACAGTAACCAATGTGTACAATCCAAACTTTCTCAAAAGAATGAGTGACTCAGTCTACTCTGCTAGTGTTGGCTGAGGGGGCTCAGGACACACTAGAAACATGTTACAGCATGGAAAGCAATTTAGCCCACTGGGTTTTGCTGGCTCTTTGTAGAGCAATCCAGTCAACCCCGATTCTCTGCTCTTCTCCCAGAGCCCTGTAGGTTTCTTTACCTCAAGTCACTGTCCAATTCCCTTAAAACCCTGATTCACTCTGTTTCCAGCATATTCCAGATCACAGCTACAAACTGCATACAAATTTCTTATCAGCTCTGTATCAACTGCCCATCACTTTGAAATTGTGTCCCCTAGCCCTAAAACCATTCACTAATGGGATCAGTGTCTCTCTATCTAACCTGTTTAAACCAATCGCCATCCTGTACGCCTCATCAAATCTCCTAATCATCTTCTCTCTGAGGAGAGCAACTCCTGCTTATCCAGTCCACCCATCAACAGAACCCCCTCATCCCTGGTAAATCTCTCCTGCACCCACTAGGACCTTCACAGCCTTCCTAATATCGGGCAACCAGAAAATGAGTACATTTGTCTTCAAGCAAGATTTTCATTTGTCCAAGACCATTCTCGACCATGGGATAAGGGCTTTTTAGCTACTGAAGTGCCTTTGAAGTGTTGTCACCATTAAAAAGCATCCACTTTGTGCATAGCAAGTTCCCATAAACAGTAATGCAATGATGTCTGGATAATCTGTTTATTTGTTGCAAAATATGTTGAGGGATAAATATTAGACCAGGCATCCTGGACAATTTCCTTGGTCTTTCTTGCATTGCAGGACATATTACATCCAAATAGGTCTGACATTTCTGGCTCCATGTGAACGGACACATGAATCAGTTTAGCATCTTAGTCAGCAAAAAAACATTTTTCAGCACTTTGCCGGTGTGTGTTGATTTAGATTATAAACCCCAGTCCTAAAGTAACTCCTGACAAATTGAGCAATGCTGCCATATTTCACTAATTTTTTTAATAATTCATCAATTTGATTAAATCTGACTTTTCACAATTTATTTATAGAAAGAATTTCAGAAATTAGATAAAGAAAATTCTCTAAAGGGGAAAAGCATTCATCACCAATTTGACAAAATGCAGGAGTTCTGATAAATCTCACATCAGAAACCATTTTACTAAGTGTTGCTCATTAAACTCCAAGAGCTGGCTCATTAAATGGTCAGCATGGAAAGAGAATTTGCATTGCACTAGGCAATTGGTGACATTATTATCTACATATTTCAAAAGCATCACTAGCTTTTGTGGAGCTAGTTAATGCACAAGCTTTCAAACATGAAATGATTTTGATACTTTATTGCTCTTTTAATCTGACTATTTATCTGGAATATAACCGCTTTGCTCGCTAAAGTGAAATAATGCTTGAGTTAATTTCTGATGGGTGCAGTAGCCTCATTGGGAGTACTATCCAATACCTCATAACTGTTAATATCAAAGAGGCTTTTGTAACAAAATGCTATTAATCAGAGGCCCTGAACTTACAATGAGAATTATCGCCAGCAGAGCATGCACAGCAGTAGTTAAATGTGGAAATCAGGAAGTTGTTGAGAAACCCTGCTTCTTCACAGGATATGCTATTAGTGTTCAACAATAGGCTGGGCATTGATAAAAGACAAGAAGAGTTGCATTTATGTTGCAAGCTTCACACCCTCAGAATGTCCCAAATTCTCTTACAAATGGTGCTTTTTGACAGTAGCCACTGTTGTTTCATAGGATACGTGGCAGTCAATTTGAGCACTTTGAAATAAAATCATGAGATAAAATAATGTGTTTGTCATGACATTGGTTGGTTAATAGATTTTGTCCAAGATATCAGGAAGACCTCTTTTACTCTTCTTCATTATAGTGTTATGGATCCTTCACATTCGCCTTAGAGAGCAGCTGGGTCTTGTATCTAACAGACAGCACTTCATCAGTGTAGTACTCCTTGGATGTAGGTGCACAGGGGACAGCTTTGAAGTTTGCAGACGACACAAAATATAGAAGTACAGTGAACAGAGAGGAGGAATGGGATAGACTTCAAGAAGACATAGACAAGCTGGTGGAAAAGCTTGACATTCAACAGTTGAAATTTAACAGAGAAAGTCCAAGGGGATTCATGTTGGTGGGAAGAATGAGGAACTGAACATAAAGGGTACAATTCTAAATGAGTTGAAGGAAGAAAGAGGCCTGGTGCATACGTTTGTGAGTCTTTGAAATGTGAGGCAAATTGAGAAAGAGGTTGAAGGAGCATACAAGATCCTGAACTTCATTGACAAACAGAACACAAATGTCAAGAAGTTATGATGAACCTTTATAAACTCTGGCATAGCCACAACCAATGTATTCCATCTAATTTTGGTCATTGTATTTCAGGAAGGATGCGAAGACTTTGGAAAGGATACAGAAAAGATTTACTGGAATTGTCCCAGGAATGAAAGACTGTCATAGGGAAAAGCTGAAGAAGTTGGATGATTCTCCTGAGGAAGTTGAGAGGATGTGAGATAAGGGCGTTCAAAACTGAAAAATCTTGAGTAGAAATTTGGAAACTATTCCTGTGGTAGAAGGGTTGAGCACCAAGAGGTATGAATATAAAAGGCGATTGGTAAAGGAATCAAAATTAATGAAGGAAATCATTTTCAAACATCAAATAGTCTCTGTAATGAATTGCTTGACAGGAAGATATTTATGATTGTAGCTTTCAAAAGGAGATTCGATCAGTACTTAAAAGATAAAAAAAAGTAGAATGGTTATGGGAAAAGGTCAAGGAATGGGACAAGCTGCACTTGTCTTTTAGAGAGTCAGCCCTGACCAAATTGGCCCAAAGGCCTCCTCCTCTGCTCCTGCTAATGAAGCACCATGTTAAAGCTAGAAAGCTGTAAAAACCTTATTTGACCACCTTCATAATTTTGGGATTGAAATCTGTCAGCGCCATTCGCGATTCCTCAGGTAATGAAGCAATCCACCTCCAGATGCAACGAGACTTGAACAATATCTAGGCCTGGGCTGATAGGTGGCAAGTAACATTCATACCACACAAATGCCAGGCAATGATGATATCCAACAAGAGAAAATCCAGCTATCACTCTCTAACATTCAGTGGCATTACCTTGACTGAACCTCCTACTATCAATATCCTGGAGGTTATCACTGACCAGAAACTGAACTGGAGTAGCCATATACACAACATGGCTACAAGAGCAGGTCAGAGGCTAGGAATCCTGTGGCAAGTAACTTACCTCCTAACTCCCCAAAGCCTATCCACCATATACAAGGTTTGTGTCAAGAATGTGATGGAACACTCTCCACTTGCATGCATGAGTGCAGCTTCAACAACATTCAAGAAGCTCAGCACCAAACAGGACATAGCAGCTCAACATATGCATTCATTCACTCTGCCACTGATGCACAGTAGCAGCAACTTGTACCATCTACATGATGTGCTGCAGTAAGTTACCAAGACCCCTTAGATAGCACTTACCAAATCCCTAATCTATACCAGCCAGAAGGACAAGGGCAGCAAAAGCTGAACACTACCACCTAGAAGTTGCCCTCCAAGTCACACACCGTCCTCACTTGGAAATACATCGCCATTCCTTCACTGTCCTTGGGTCAAAATCCTCAAACTCTCTGCCTAACAGCATCTTGAGTGTACCCACACTTCAAAGACTGCAGTGGTTCAAGAAAGCAGCTCACCACCACCTTCTCAAGAGTGATTGAGGGTGGGTAAATAAATTAGGGATGGGAAGCCCATATCCCTTGATAAATAACATAAAGGTTAGTATCCATACTGATCCACATATTACTCCAGTTTCACAGCCTAGAATATACTTTCAATGCTACCTAGCAAGCTCTATTTTGCAAAGAAAATATAACTGCTGATACCCATCATTGTCTGACAGCAGCTTCGGGTGCACAAGTCTCTCAGATCCAGAAAACCCAACACCTGTTCTAATCTAACACATAGAATGTGATATAAAGAGGTTAGCCGTTTACTAACAATGACTTAATTTTTGCCTCACTCTCTTCACTTGTATCTTTGTTAAGATGTTACTTGTGTGCAAATACACAATAGCACACTGACACAGTGGTGTGGTATGAATACAAGTTTGAGGAGAAACAGCTGAATATACAGTGAGAGGAGGAAAAATAACTACATAACTCACACACCCCCCGGCTGACATTGGTCCCAGCGAGGGGAAGGGGGAGGGAGAGGGGGCAGGCGAGAGGGAGGGTGAGAGAGAGCGTTTCAGGTTTCTTATAAAGGGTTATTGACCTAAAATGTGAACCCAGTTTTTCTCTTCGAAGATGCTGCCTGACCTGCTATTTCCGGCACTTAAGGCTTTTATTTCAGATTTCCAATGTTTGCAGTTTTTTTGATTTTCAATGTCATCATCTCTACACAAACACAATGCTGCATGTAAACACCAATACTTAAAGCAATGGGTTATTGATAGCATTAAAACATGACCCACGAATTTATTCATAACTTTAAAAGAAAACCACTTATAAACTGATGGGGGAGAAAACCACCTTTGATCACCAGCACTTAATGCACACAGGAGCATTGGCTGCTAGCTGTATGAGCCTCCCACAGGTAGCTGAAGACAAATTTCTCCCTTGGTGTCTTTTTATATGTCAAGTAACACAATAAACAAAAATGTAGGTTCAAGTTTTCTTTATATGCTTCCTGTGGTAAGAACTCCCACTCTCACAAGCAGATCATTAAAGCTAACGGATAACAGAGTGAATATTACTTTCCTGCTCTCAGTTTGAGGATGCGATCTGGAACTAATGTTTGCAACGCCTGACCCCCTGGCGTTTGCTTTTCTCAATCAAATGTTTTCGTGCTGACATATTTGTTAGGTAAAGGGTGAAAGGTTAACAATAATAAAGTAATATAAATAGCAATATACCCCTACATTTTCAAACTTGTAATTCTTAAGCCCAGGGATGAGATCAGTGACACAAGAACAGAGCATTCACCTAAATGGAGTCTCATGTAAACCTCGGGCTGCCTCTTCTCTCAATCATTTGCTTCAGTTCTGAGTTGCCACTCACTCTCACACCTTCAACTGTGCCATATCAACCTTGAATGGACTTCACAAGAAATCTCAAATATCTCGTAATAGATCCACCACAGAAAGCTTGGTGGAGACACAAGGGACTGCAGATGCTGGAATCTGGAGCAATACATATGATGCTGGAGGAACTCAGCAGGTCAGACAGCATCTATGGAGGGAAATGGACAGTTAACATTTTGGGTCGAGTCTACAGTCCAAATGAAGGGCCTCAGTCCAAAACTGCCCATTTCCCTCCATAGATGCTGCCTGACCAACAGAAAGCTCCGTGTTGGTCTTTTGCCACCTTCATGTACTATCATAAACTCTATACAAGTCATGGGAGATGCAAACTTTGATGCACCAATGGAAAGTTAAAATCTCCCTGGTGTGCAGCTGGAGAGTTTCTCTCCAGAACAGATGACAGAACAAGTAACAGCTTAAAGGCTGATCCTGAAACATCTAGGATTGATATGTTCTGCTCCTCCTGATAAAAGTTGAGAATCATTGGATTATTACAATATTATGAAAACGATTCAGCTCTTTGAGTCTATTGACAGGTTTGATGAGATAAAAGTAGAAGTAAAATTACTGTTCTTCATCTGCAACAATCAATTGGAGGTGCAGTAACATTGTGGTTTGGTTACTTGTCCAGTACCCAGTAGCCTGAGCCATCCACGTGTCTGAATCCCACCACTCGAGTCGGGGAATTCAAATACAAGCAACTAAATAAATCTGGAGTTTAAAAAGGAAAGCTACCATCAATAATGATAACCATGATACTTCTATAAAACCCCTCTGGTCCTTCAGATGAGGAGATTTGCCATCATTATCCATTCTGGCTGGCAAGTAAATCCTGACCCGTCGTCAATCACTTGACTCTTAGCTGCTTGGTTCAGGGGTAATTAGTGATGAGCATAAAGTGCTGCCATGCCAGTAAGGCCCACATGCCCTGAATGAATAAATCTGAAACAGATTGGCCATGATCTGAAGTGTTTGGGTGGATCGTGACAGACCCACTTGGTACCGACTCTTATGTGAAGCCCAGAACGGAGTGGCACCCAAAGTTTGCTGGTCTTGCTGCTGGACCCATTCTGAAAGAGTGCAGTCCGTAAGCAGAAACTAGATCATATGTCCTAGAATCGAAGGTTCACATCCCCTGACAAGCTGATCAAAGACATTAAGAAACTGTTGAAAAACATTCTGAAAGTAATTCATAAAATAATTAAATTCATTTAAAACCATATTCAGCTGGTGCAAATTAATTTAAAATTAATTTGAATTTAAATAAAGCACAAGAAGAAACCACTTATTTTTTGAGTGAAGGTTGGCAACCTGATTTAAATGAATGGGGCCATGCTAGGAGTGCCTTTGACGGCTGGCATGAAGCTGAAGGACCAGATGTGGGGAATGTGGGCTCAATATCACATGGAACATCCTTGGATTCAGTGCTGAATCCCAGGGTGGAGCAAGATGTTAGATGTGCCTGCATCTGACCTCCAACACTGTCTGTAACATGCTGTGGTGAGTTTAGAAGTCTGGAACATACCTCCATTCTCACTGCAGCAAGCTGGTGGTTCCCTGCACAATTCAGGCTGCCCACTCTGTTTTTCTCACCACAGATCCTGCCTGATCTGCAGTGTATTTAAAACATATTCTGCTCTATTTCAGAAGTCCACCTTCAGCAGTATTTTCCTTTTAGATCACTCTTCTTCTTCTTCTAGTTCTTATTTTACTTAAGGCTCTGAATTCCTGTGTAATCTCAGCACATGGGTTAAGTGTACTTGTACTAATGTGAGGTATTTCATGAAGTCATTAAGCTGTTTAAATTCATGACTGTCACAACTCATTGCTTCCTCAACCTCTTGACTTTGCTGGAGTAAAGAGAGACATAAGAGACTACAGATGCTGGAATCTGGAGCAACAAACAATCTGCTGGAGGAACTCAGCAAGTCGAGCAGCACACGTGGGGGGAAAGGGATTGTCGAAGTTTTGGGTCAAAATTAGTCCTGTTGCAGGATTTTGATCTGAAACGTTGACAATTCCTTTCCCCGCCAACAGATGCTGAGTTCCTTCAGCAGATTGTTTGTTCGCTGGAATTAAAACTGCCACTTCCACCTTCTCCTTTACAGTTTAAAATCCAATAGTAATGGGTGTGCGATTAGAACACTTCATACTCTGTTGAAGGAAAAGGAGTGCACAAAATCTAACAGGCTGTCGGAGATCAAGAAGGACACTCGTCTGTGAGTTCAGTCATATTACACTGCTTTTTTTTTGGTGCCACACATCTGAAGATCTGAAGTTTGCACTTTCCTAGAAACCCAGTAGCAAACACTTTAATGCTTTATTTAAAAAATTGTCTGTTGTTTCATTTCCTTTAATTCTTTAAAGCATTGGTTGTAAAATATTAGGAATGGGAGTGAAAAAGTCATTTTGATTGGAGGCAGAAGGTCATGTGGAGAAACATCCAGGAATACATCCAATCAGAGTTGGCAACTCTACCCTGGGGTCCCTGTGCCACAAACTGGATTATTTACAGCTCACTTCTGACTGATTCTTCTCTGGAGCTTTTCACCAGCAACTCTGCATTCACAGCTGTGTAGCACATCTCAAAGTAATCAAGTTTCAACCAATTCGGGAGGTCAAAAGAAATGCACGATCCTATTTTACATATAAATTATTTATGAAATTTACACTAAGTACAGCAGCAAAATAATTCATGTAAAGCACAGACCAAAGTAGGCGTCTGCACACGGTGCAGAACAACGTCTAAAACTCTGCTGATTCCTGGGTCATCTCTCCCTCTACTGGTAAAAGAGCCAAACAAACTCTGAGAGAAGTTGGACACTTGGTGCAGCTCCGGAGGCAGGGCTCCTCCTGTTGGGCGAGGAAGAATAACCATTTCCAAGGCATTTACTTCCCAGCTTTTTGTCTCTATATTTCACTCATTCACTTGCCATTCGCAGCCAATTGTACATTCACTAATAAGCTGACTTATTATAAATTATAAAACTAACATTTTTATTATGCCCAACTTTTGTTAATTGGGCACAATAAAAAAGTTAGTTTTATAATTTATAAAATACTTCAGTCTGGTTGTCTGTCAATGCACTGACAGTATAATTTAACCTAAAAATACTGACATTATTAAAGGATAATTACTGAGAAGACCAAACTCATCATCTTTAGCCTGTCATGAACTCTATCTTCTAGCCATTGACTCTATTCCTCTTCCTGGAAGCTGTCTGATACTGAAATAGACTCTTGACAACCTCACAGTCATATTTAATCCTGACCAATGCTTTAAACCTCATTTCATGCCACCATTATAATTACCTGCTCCACCTTCGCAAAGACTGCTCCTGCCTCAGTTCATCTGCTGACACCCACATCATGCTCCAGACTCACCTGTTCAAATGCACTCCTGACTGACCTTCCTCCTTCTACTCTGTGTGGGTATTCAGAACTCTGCCACCTATGTCTTGACTCACAACAAGTCTGGTAACTCATCACCAATGTGCTTGGTGACCTGCTCTGGCTCCTGGTTAAATCTCCATACCTCTAATTTCCTCTGGCCTCGTAACCGTTCAAGATGCCTGTACTCTGATCTGACCTCTTGGACATACCTGAAATTACTTGGCTTCTACTTGTGACATTAGCTCTAAATTCCAGAATTCTTTGTATAACCTTCTCCACCTCCCCTTCTTTAAGAAACACCCAGTTGACCAAGATTTTGGTAGTTTGCCCCGATATCTCAGGTAGTTTGACCCTAATTTCTTTGAGTTATTGCACATATTCAAGGGTGACACTATGAGAAACCAATAATTATGGAAATAGGCAGGAAAGTAGAATTAAGACTAAAATTGGATCAGCCATGATCTCATTGAATGGCAGAACAGACTCAGGGGTCTATATAGTCTACTGCTGCTCGTAATGGCCTTATCTTACTGAAACAACAGCAGTGGAGCATAGCTGAGTAAATCGTGAGTGTGCCTATTAACCAAATGTATTTTAAAAGTATTCATTACTGCTTATTCTACTGCTTATTTCCTCCTGATTTCACCCTAATGATGGTTTCTCGCTAAAGGGATGGTCAAAATTTAAAAGCTGCTCATAATCCATAAAACTTCCTCAGCAATAGTAAGTAACCTCCAACTAACCTCAGATTTACTGAGAGGAATTAGACTTTAAGAGGCAGTCAGATTAAACCCAGATCTGTCTTAGCTGCAGAATAATGCATTATGCATATTAATCAATGTAATTATAGTTTAGTGCATCCTCCGATTTGCCATGGGACATCCTGAGATAACAGTAAAATGCATAATGAGAGTATTAGAATATGCATATTTAATGTAAATGATGTAAGGGGGAGGGTGTGACAGTTGGTATTACAGAGCATTGAGTCCTAGAGAATGTATTCAACATGATATGGCATTACATTTTGTTTGGGGGAGAAAATATGAACTCTGGGCTTCATCATTCAATCAGCGCTAAGGTAATGGCCATCTATTACACTCTCTTCCTGATATTCAATTTCATTGAAATTGATGCAACAGCACATTGGGAAGAAAGAACAACAATCAAGAGGTACAATTCTGTGTTTCTTTCTCATTATTTGAGTATAGCCAATCCTATGCATATGTGACCAAAAAGCTATTGTTACTGACAGGAAAATGACAACAGTTCTAGACAGCACCTCCACAAATGTTATATACATTAATGCTAACTTTAAACTAAGCACACTTTAATGTTCTACCTGCCAGCTAATCATTTATTTAGTTTAAGGGGATATACTTCATGAGATAGCTGTATAATTGAGCACTTTATGCATGTTGACTTTCTATATTTTAATCAGAAGAATGAATCAAGATAGTACCTTTTAACTGATAACTGCCTGGAAATTTAATTACACAACACCGCATTATGTAGTTGAAAATCAATTTCTTCCTGGTTGAAATGAAATAATGACCACTTCAAGTCATTCTGGAAGTGTCCTCATATCCGTCTACCCTTCATTACTGACATAATTTCTGTACCATGGATGTGTGGAAGTGATGGAATTCATCATGCAACACCTTTTTTATTGAGGAGCTTGAACCACATTGTCCTGGGACTGCCCAATGTTGTGGAAATTCTTGAGAAAGTCCTTCATCCTTTGAGATCTCTTCCACCCCCTCACACTGCACCAACTCTCCTCACCATCCCCCCNNNCAACTCCATGTCCCCCCTGACCCCACAATCCCATGCACTGACAGTTCCAATTCCGACACTGTCCCAATGGACCAAATGCTGGTCCTACAACAAATTGACTGGACAGGTGCCAGCCCACCTGACCACATGCTAATCTGAGCCAAAATGCCAGTCCCAATGTGGATTATGTATCTGATTCCCCTCAAGGGCTACCAGTCCATCCCACTCACCCCACCTCTGCACAGGCCCAATCAGGAATCAGACCTGGCTGCGAGTCATTCAAAATTCAACCTCTGATAAGAGCAATATATGGTCCCCTTTAAATCACAATGAAGCCAGCTTCACTTGTACTCTGAAGAACAGCCAAAAGCCGAAGTAGCATTCTGATGTGGATTACACACTATTAATAGCACAGGACATCTCCTGGCAAGTTTATTCATCCATCTATCTCCATCTATCTGTCAGATGTACAGAGGATCTGGAAGAAGAGACTTTGTGTAGTGTGATGAGACCCAGGCCACATATACCAAGGAATTTTCTGTTAAAACTGCTTTGTGAATTTTATGCAATTTATGGCCCATTGTGATGCAACTTACAGACCATGATGTGGAGTTGGCACCATCCTTGACCCTGATATACATCCATTTAAGTGTTGGGTGCCTTCTAATGGAAAAGGGATAATAGATGAACATAACGATGTTGGGGAAATGAGCTTCTCTCTAGGTCTAATTTTGAGAATGTGTGCCAAAGACCTTGTCCAAGTGTTTGCTACAAAGTTTACCATAAACTAAATCAACTGCTCAGATCCACAATATCACTGTTATACTGAAGGTGTAAAACATAATGGTTCCTTCCATGCTGACAGATCCACAGTGAGGATGAGCAATATTCTTGATTCAGGTACATTGAGTGGGCAGGGGGGGTGGTGGTGCGGGATGCTGTTTAACCTCCCATCCCCACCACAGTAGATACTCTGTTATTGCAGGAACCACTTGCATTGAGGAAATACAGACTCTTGAAGTAGGCCAGGTCTCCAATGGCTCAGATCCACATACATCATTGCCAGAATACCTAGTCTATTATTTAAATAAAATTATTAAGAATGCTTCAGTTATACTCACCTGCCTAATTTTAACCTTTGCAGGCAGTCCTTCAACAGGGCAAAGCTCCAGATCAGACATGCAGAAATAATAAAGGGCTGTGTGTCCATTTTTCTTGTGACCCAGGCCACATTGAAGGCCTGTCCCTGACCCTTCCTTCTGGACTGGAGTTTCTTCATATTTTGCCATTATTTCAGGGAGACGAACATACAGCAGCTCATGAGCAGAAGGCCGGTACCTATCCCGAGTGAAAGACACCAACTTAGACTGAATGTGGACCCCCTGAGACTGACCCTAAAACACAACTGGAGAGGGAGACAAGAAAAGAGAGAAAGATAAAGAGATAGCAGTATGACATAGAGAGTTATAGAGTAATACAGCACAGAAATAGGCCCTTTGGCTCAACTCATCCACGCCAACCGTGGTGCCCACCAAGTTAGTCGCATTTGCCCACGTTTGACCCATATCCCTCTAAACACCTCCTATCCATTTACTTATTCAGATGTCTTTTCAATGTTGTTATTGTACCTGCCTCAACTACTTTCCTGACAGCTCATTCCATAAATGCACCATCCTCTATGTGAAGAAGTTGTCCCTCAGCTCCCTTTCAAATCTTTCACTTTAAACCTATGTCATCTAGATTTTAGTTCCCCTCCCCTGAGAAAAAGACTATGTTAGAACAACAATGAAAAGCATGTAATACGAAAGAAGGCACAAAACAGAAATAAAGGTTCAAGGCAGAACAGATAAATACCATGGCCAGTCCAGAACTCTGAGGCCTTCTGTCCACTGGGATCATGAGGTTGCTCAATTCAAGAGGGAAAGGGCACAAGAAAAAAAATCATATGCAATAAAGCAATGCAAAGTGAACTGACACCAGAGGCTCTTATAACAATCAAAGCAATTACAATTATGAATAATCTGACCACTATCTAATGGTATGAGGTTACTACCAGCCAATAAAGAAGATGTGAAGACATTAACCACTTCAGTAGAAAGGAAATTTGACAGCAAAATATTTAGATAAACTGGGCTGACATTACAAATGAGTTCTCCTGAGCATTTAGGGAGAGAAATCTGCTACACTTTCCTTATCTGTCCAAATGTGTCTGTAGGCTCATACAAAATGGTTGACTCTTAACCGTCTCTGAAATAATTCCAGGTAGCACTCTGTTCAGAAGCATTCAAGGAAGGGTATTAAATGTGACAATGCCAGTGATGCTTACATCCCAGGAATGAATAAAAAAAATCCTGTAGCATAGTTATTTGTTATTATGTGCATTTAGTTATTGTGTACTTTTGTTTACAACCAGTATTGGGGATCGATATCAACTCAGCTTTCTTTAAAATCCAGGCTCTCTGGGGCCCTTACACTTTGGTAACATGCCTCTGGTAAGGCACAGTAAATACATCTCAAACATAGACTGGAGGACTCACAGGAGGCACAGTCTTGACGAGAATTACTAAGATCAGTGCAAGATTGATAAAATCATTAGTCTAGTTCCAGGTACGAATGAGGAAAGATTAAGCGATTGGGCCCATACCTTCTGCAGTGTAGATAAATGAGAGATCTTATTGGCTTGACAGGGTAGATGCAATCATGGAGGAATCTAGAATTGGAGGCCTCAGAATAAGGAATCCTCCACTTAAGACGGGTGTAAGAAGGAATATCTTTGCTTGGAGCACTGTGAATCTTTGAGATTCTCTACTCCACAGGCCTGCGGAGGTAATGTCATCATGCGTATTCAAGGCTGATGTAGATGGATTTAACCTTTAGGGAAATGAGAATAGGACCTGAAAATGGAGTTTAGATTTGTTACAGATCAGCCATGAATGGCAGAGCAGGCTCAAGAAGCTGTATGGCCTATTGCTGCTCCTGTATTTTATGTATGCTTCTATTAAAAAGAAAAGCTATTACTTTAAAGAAAATGTGTTCCATCCAGTTAATTGGGGAAATCAGAGGCACTTGCAACTTACTGAGGCTCCTTTTGTAGCATGTCCATCACAAGGCCTTTAAACTCAGCGCTGTAGTTATCGGTGATGGGAGCAAACTGCCCCTTCATGATCTTATTTACAACTGCCGGTAGATTAGTTCCTGTAAGAAAGAGAACAGTATGATTATGCTGAATATTGTGCCCTTTACTGAGATAACCGACTTGTTAAGCTGCTCTTGGTAGGGTTGGTTCAGTGATAAATGTTAGCAAGTACTTAGATGGAACTCCCCTGTTCCTCAAATAGCACCATGGGATCTTTAAAGCCTAATTGAAGAGGCAAGTCTCGGTTTGACATCACTTCCAAAGTACAGCTGCTCCCAGCATACCTGGTGCAAGTCAAACAAGTACCTGAACTAGGGTTTAAACCCATGTTCTGAATCAGAAATGTCAAAACTACAAATTGAGCTTGGATATCAAGAGGTGTTAAAACAAAGTATACAAAAACAATAGTCACAGGTTGCCAACAAAATTGACTGCAGGATATACAGACAACACAATGCTTTGTTCTCTTAGCTACGGGATTATGTTTACAGAAAAATCTACTCCAGCACTTAAAATCTTGCACTATATTATATTATTTTTCATTTGTTTGTCTAATCAGTTTAATTGAAACTCCCACTAGAGTAATCCCTAATAATGATATTCACAGTAGGTATTTTAATGCAAGAATTAACAGGAACATAAATCATTTATGAATAGAATTATTATTGTCAATGCTGGTTCTCATTCTCCATTGTTTGTGTGACGGTGATCACACCATCTTGCATGCATTCTGTTAGAGCCTTCCTTGGAGGCATGTTCGAGGAATCTGGGTGCAAAGAGGGGTATTGATGCCTCCAATAATCACCAAGAAAAAGCTTAATGTGAGGCTATGATGTGTGCCCATATTACCCCAGCAATACCAAGGATGTGTGCAGTCTCCGCAAAAGCAGGCAAATTCAAATTCTTGTGCAAGCACTTGAACTTATTATCTTTCTAATGATCATCCATTATGCCTCCACCAGTTAACCTAATGAATTTCCTCACTGCTAATTAGTTTGGCAATTTTCATGTCTCTTACCTTCAAAAGTGCGCTGACGGCAAGCCATCTCATAAAGAATACAACCTAGAGACCAGATGTCAGATTTATCATTGTAGCATTTTCCCTCACAGATCTCGGGTGAGATGTAATAGGGAGTACCTGCCCAGCACAAACAGTCCATCAAGTAAATCTACCCCAGTAACATGGAATCTATAACATTTAACTTATTAAGAGATTCTTCCCACACCTCCATCCACAAACCCAATCCCACCTCTGACTTCTATATGTCAACCTCTAGCAGCAAGGAGTCCTTGCTGACAATCTTAGCATTGTCTTGATTGCATACATCTTCCTTTCACCTCATCCCATGTCAGGTCCTCCCCAGCTTACAAATGCCCAACTTATGTACAGCCTATGAACAAGCATTTGGGAGACTGGCGGGATGGATTTGCTAGCTGCTGCAGGGCTGCAGGCACCTTCTGCTGTGTGGGAACTTGGTTCGCTGCTGCATTTTTGACTTGCGAGCTGTTGAGGTTATAAACAGTTCACAGAAATAGAACACTGCCCTAACCTGGGGAGGATCTGTACGCTCTCAGCATGGCCTGAATTTACCTGCGGTTATTTTTATTTATACCTACACAATGCCCAGCTCGCCTGCAATTGGCTCCCCTTCTCAGTACATGCAAGCCAGGATCCCCCTCTTTCTGTGGAATATCTGAGATAACTGACAACATTCAAAATGGCCAGTTCTTTAATACAATATACATTGTTTACTTTGCCACATCTCAGCACATATAAGTGCTGACTTCCCATCTTTTCCTGAGATCAGGTTCTTCCTCCCAACCCTACCTGAAATCAGGTGCCTTCCCCCCACCCCCACCCCGAGCCCCTCCCTGAGATCAGGTGTCCTCCGTCCACTCTTACCTGACTCCACATCCTTCCTCTTGTCCCTACTTGAGATCAAGTGCCTTCCTCCCACCAATACCCGAGATAAAGTGCTTTCCACTAACCCTTGCTTGAGGACAGGAACCTATCTTTTGGTTAAAGGGTGAGAGATCAGGACATGCTGATGTTCGCTAGCTGTGTTGTACATGAGTTGCTGAATGCCAACAGGCAGGTGCAGCAAGAGAATAATGGGCAGATTGTATACTAGCCTTTATTATGAGAGGGTTTAATTGTTAACCTTAATAAATGGTGGAGAAAGCTCAAAGGAGCAGATGACTTACTCCTGCTCCTATTTCTTAAGTCATAATGATACATAGAACAGTACAGCACAGGAACAGACCCTTCAGCCCACAACATTGCGCTGATCTAATTAAACAAGTAATTAAATGCCAAACTAAAATAATTCCTTCTGCCCACACAATGTCCATATTCCTTCATTCTCTGCACATTCATGTGCCTATCTAAGAGCCTATTAAACACCTCTATTGTATTTGCCTCCACCATCACCCCTGGAAATGCATTCCAGGCACCCAGCACTCTATGTAAAAAAAAACTTTCCCCGCACATCTCCTTTGAATGTACCCCCCTCACCTTAAATGCATGCCCTCTAGTACTGGACATTTTGACCTTGGATCAAAGGTACTGGCTGTCTAGTCTATCTAAACTTCTATCAGGTCTCCCTTCAGTCTACACTGCTCCAGAGTCTTCCTCCCACCCTTACTTAAGACCTTTCTCTTACTCTTACTAGCTCTTTTCTTCAGCCTTACCCGAGACCAAGTCCCTTTGTCATAATCTTACTCCAGCGCCATATATGCCATTATCCCTTTCCTTATCTTCTCCTTGTGCTTGAGGTAAAACTCACCCAAGATGGTGTGTGCCTCACTTCCTGTCATCATCACTTTGGCCACCCCAAAATCACCAAGCTTCACTTCGCCTTCTTTAGTGAGGAAAAGGTTGGCCGTCTTTAGATCTCGGTGCAACACGCTGTGTTCGTGTAGGTAACAGATTGCAGCCACCATCTGGTGGAAGAGGTTCAGGATTTCCAGCTCTTCCAACTCTCGATCCTGCAATGAAAATACTGATACTTCAGACAACAGTGTGGCACTGCTTGTGCCAGCGTTCTTTCCCAGACCGAACTTATGGCATGAGGAAAGTGTCAGTTGGCTTATCAAGTGGTGGGGAGGGGATTATTTACACTTTCAACCAATCTCTTGAGATTGAGCACCATCACAGCAGACACATTCTGACACAGTCTCCTCAGCAGCATGGAAATCAAATAGGAGTGACTGCTTTGCATAACATTTCTGTTCAGTTTGCAAGTGTGATCCCCAATCTTCTGGTCACTTGTCACTTTACTTTCCTGCCCTCCCCTCTCAATTTTACCTCTTAGACCTCATCACCTTGCACTGTTCCAATGAGACCCAATATAACCTTAAAGAACAACCCCTTATTTTTCCACTCAGCATGTTATAGTCTTTCAGATTTAATTACGAGTTCAACAATTTCAGACATTGATTTTGTTTTTCCCAGCTATTTATCCTCTAGTCTCATCATTTGTTTCTCTGCTTGTTCCTATAACACTGTCCTTTGCTGCACAATAATCCCTTCCCCTCTCTAACAGACCTTCTTTTTCATTATCTGTTCCCCTCCCTCTTTTTCCTGCATCTTAAAATCTGTTCATCTCCAACTTTTCCCAGGTTGAGGGAATGCCAAGAATCCAAAACAATGCCCAAATTATACTTACCGTCAGCCAGCAGTTGCATAGAGAACCACCAGCTGACTACCATGGGTGGATTAACTCACCTCTGTCCTCTGCACCAGCACTGTGCAAGGCGGAGGTTAGAAATGCCCTACTGTTCCGCACTGGACAACCACCATGCTCTGGATGGAGGACAGATACCCAGAGCCAAAGGGCAGATGCACTTGTGAGTGGGGTCAATGGCCTTGTGTGAAAAGGTAAATGTAGGTACAGGTCCTCCCCAAATTGCAAACACCCAACTTATGTTCAGTCCGTACATACGGCCAAGCATTTGGGAGACTGGCTGGATGGATTTGCCTGCTACTGCAGGCATCTTCTGCCATGTGGGAATTTGGTTCATGGTTGCACTTCTGAATTGCAAACTCTTTGCGTTATGAATAGCTCACAGGAATGGAACCCTACTGTAACCTGGGGATGATCTGCATCTGTACATTGTTTTTTCTTTATGTGACTTATTTTTTTTTAAAAATTCTAGGACCTCAAATACTTTCAAAGTAAATTTGTTTTTTTTAAACAATTTTAATTTTTGAATTGTTTAAGTACATTTGGACAGTTTGTCGTGTGAGGAGAGATTAAGCAGACTGGGACTGTGCTCTCTTTAATTTAGAAGAGAGGTGATCTCATTGAAACAAAATTCTTGAATGGCATGACAGACCATTGATGTTTCCCTGGCTGGGGTGTCAGGAACCAGAGGTCACATCTCAAAACAAGCAGTTGGACATTCAGAACTGTGATAACAAGAAATTTCTTTAACCATGGGTTGGTGAATCATTAGCTGTGGAGATTCAGTTGCTGGATGCATTCAAGACAGAGACTGATCGATTTTCAGATATTATGCAAATCAAGAGATATGGAGTTAGTGCAGGAAAGTGGTGCTGAGATAAAAGATTAGCAATGACCTTACCAAACCGTGAAGCAAGCACAAAGGGCTGAATGGCTCACTCCAGTTTCTTATAAATACCTCCGATTATCAGAGACATTTAAAAATTGACAGGAAGGAGCTATTGAAAGGTCATCTGGGAAGTCCAGGGCACGGACAATCCCTACTATTCAATTCCCCTTGCAATAAACGAGAGCATTCTGTTGGCTTTAACAATTATTTATGGAATCCTCAATAGCCTTTGGTGAATCATTCACTCGGATACCCAGTTCCTTCTGCACCTCAGAGCTCTGCAATCTCTCAGCATTTAGATAATATGCTTCTTTTTCATTCTTTCTGCCAAAATGGATAATCCCATATATTCCTATAGTATATTCTATTTCCCAGATCTTTACCCACTTAACCTATTTATATCCCTTTATAACCTTCTTATATCCTCTTCACAACTCTCTTCCTTATTATCTTTGTGTTATCAGGAAAGTTAGTGGCAATACATTTAGCAAACATATAACTGGACCCATAGGGCCACCAAAGTAAATGCAGTTGTGGGAAAAGCGCTGGAGGGTGTGGGTTTGCAAATGAGTGCATATGGTGGGTCAGACTGAGCACAATCCTGCTCATTAATTTTGCTTTTCCCTTGACAGATGCTGCCTGACCTGTTGAGTACTTCCAGCACTTTTTTAATTGAGTAATCTAAGCTTCCTCTGCACCTCAACTATAGATGATATTTAGAAATTAATTCAACAGGAATGGTGAATGGATAATGAGTCTGGATTCTCAAAAGGTGCCCGGTGAGAGATATACATTTCTCTGCTTTACTTGAACCTGCCTTGAATCCTTTGATGAAATCTGATAGAATTACAGCAAGTGCTGAGAACATATATTCCAGATGCTCACTATATAAATGCATAAGGCAAGTTTGAAAAAAACAATTCAAGTAAATGGATGTTGAAATCAATTATTCTGTACCTTAGAATCAGTTCCTTTGGCTTATCCTTCATTGTGATATTGAATAAGAGATCCGAATGAAAGCGCACTCTCACCATGGCAAAACAATTTTAAACTAGTTCCAGTTAGAAATTTTTCCCACGTAAAGTACCTGCTGTGCCAAATACTGTGCCAATGTTCCTCCTTCTGCATATTCCATCTCAATCATTAGTACACCATCCTCTTCAAAGCTGTCATAGTAATTGATGATATTGGGGTGATCCAACATTGAAAGCACCTTCACCTGCAGCAGGAAAAAGATGCAGCAGGAAAAAGACAAAACAAAATGGACATTCACACTCACTCACACTGACCACAGAGTCTGCATCTGTTCACACTAATCCACACTAAACTATAAGGGCAGACGCTGTACACACTCACTCACACCGACCAGAGAACAGGGGTTGTCAAACTCACACTGACCATGTGGTTGGGGGTTGTCGTATTTACTTACTTATCATGACACGGCATGAGGTGCTGTGAACCATATTCGGGGTCTCAAAGGTGAGGACTCTGAACACAGTCTTAGAGATAAATGATTTATTCACAAAAGACAAGTGTGGGGAAAGGATAATGGGAATAACACACACACACGCACAGTTTGTAGTGAGCATGGGAAAATTGCAACCGGGGTAAAAGACACACACACACACAATGAACCAGGTACAGACAATCAAGGAATAAACAATACGATACCCGCCACCCCTTGACTCAGTGCAGGCATGGCTCTAATCTACCAGGAATACTAACTAGAATGCCCCCAACCCTATTAACAGTGCACACCTTACTAACGATTCCTCCAGTGCTGTTCCACAGTTCCTCGGCCTGGGATGAAGCAGGGTGGTCCCTTGGGGCAGACAAAAGGGAGCAAGCCAAGCACATGTGGCACTCTTTATAGTGCTGGAGGGCTACGGGAGGTGGGGAGTCGGGTGTCCAGGCCAGATAATTTAAAAAGGTCAATGACCTGGTGCCAGCAAGGACTAATCGATCACAAAGGTCAATGGCCCAAAGCCAAGTACAAAGGTACGTAAAGGGACCAATGGTCAGATCTTCACTGATGGGTGGGGTGGAGCCAAATCTTGATTGGCCGTGGTGTGTCTTTCGACCATGTAATGAGCAGTGCTGTCATGTGACAGCCACGACCCTCCACAATACATGAAGCCATTCAGCCCATACCAGCTTCTAGCTGAGTAATCCTATCAAGACTATTACCATAGCTTATTTGCTCACACATGCTCTTCAAATCCTTTTTTTAAATTCTTATGCCACATATCTACATTAGGGGCAATTTACAGCAGTCAGTTAGCCCAACAATCAACATGTATTTTGGATGTGGGAAGAAATGGAAGCATTCAAGGGAAAAACATATGACCACAGGTAGAAGGTGCAAACTCCACACAAACAGCACCTGAGGTCAGAGCCAAACTTGGACCACTGGCACTGTGAGGTTGTGCATTCAATCCAGTCATTCAACCTGAACCTCTGTGCCATCTACTACATTGACATAGTATATCTTATTGTTACCAGTTCTGCTGATAAACTCCTGTAAATAATTCGGAGTTAGACACAAACCTCATTCAACGCTCTCTGTCTTTCAATGTGGTTCAGCTCATGCATATTGATCTCTTTAAGAATGACAAGGGAGTCATCATCCTTCTTCCGATAGAGAACTGCTGTCCCATAGGCTCCTAGCAGAAGGACAAGGGCTCAATCAAATAATCTCCTCTCTGGCAATGGAAAACTTAATCTTCAAACTATTTCGAGAGTTTCTAGAGCACTTACTTTCATTAACCTGAGAGAAATACTTCAGTGATGCTGCAGTGATCATAGGGCAGAGATCAGACGCTCAGTTGCCCTACCATGACTAATGAATCAACTTCCTGATGGCTGAGAATAATTCCTTCTGCACCAAATTGAAAATACTCACTGTCGTGACAGCAGTTAAACCGACTTAACCATTTTAGCAGAAGGTACAAAGGCAGGCAAATTCTCCCGTGCACATTGTGTGGAACCCACTCCAATTTTAAATGAGACACCCAGCAATGAAATTCTATTGCACACAGGGTTCAGGCACATCAAGACAGGATTGTGCACATTGTTCACTAAGTCCACAGTTGCAAGGCTAGTGGAAGAAGTGTGTGAGTGTGGCTCCTGTGACTTGTGTGTGAGTGTGGCTCCTGTGGGCCAGGATGAGGTAGAGTGACAGGGTAGTAGCAGGGTTGTACCACTGGTAGATTGGAGCAGCATCAGGGTTTGACAGGATGGGGATGGGACCCTTGCCCGAACTGAAGTGTTGATTTGGTTTGGGTGGGCGTGGGGTGGTCAGACACATCAGGATGGAGAGGAGGGTTTGGAAGTGCAATCAGTTCAGAGCCTGGGTTGGGAGGGGTCAGTCAGACAAGCGAGCTGAGACCCTAAAGGCAGGGGTGAGGGACATCCTTAAAGGAGAACCTATCTACAAGTTAATAGAAGCCTCACACTCCATAGCAGTTAATCAGGAAAGCGTGGCCCATTTTAACTACCTTGGATACACACCTCAACTTTTCAATGAAGACTCGCATTCTGTGCCAATCACAGACTTAAATGAGCAAACATTAAAACGTGCTGCATGCTGCGTAATAGTGTTGTAACTGCCCAGCA
>JARFYF010000061.1:12251813-12266969 GCA_030265395.1 Rhina ancylostomus | reverse complement strand
GGTGGTCCCGGGCAAGTTCCTACCCGCCCGTCAGGGGCCAGAGGAAGAACCTACTGTGACGCTCAACCGGCTGCGTGAGCGACTTGGCAACCTAGCCCCGATTCCCACCTTGCAACATGGACAGACTCCAACCCATATGCCAACATCCCTCCGCGACTGCAAGTTTGTCTTTGTCAGGAGAGGTGCGCACTGAACACCACTGCATCGGCCGTACGAAGGGCCGTTCCGGGTTGTCAAGGACAATGGGTCTATATTTGTGTTAGACATTGGGGGGCATGAGGATTTTTTTACAATTGACAGGCTGAAGCCGGCTCATTTAGACTTGGACCAACCGGTGGTGGTCCAGCTGGCACGACGCAGGGGCAGGCCATCCAAGTCAGTTTATTTACTCCTGGGTTTTACAACGGTATCGCCAGTTCTGGGGCGGGGTTATGTGGCGACTTACCTTTCATGAACCAGCTCCCACAATTGTGAGCGTCATCGGAGGCCCCGACACAAGATGGTGTGGGGCACTCCTTCTTTGTGGGCTAGTGGAGACTGTGCGCGGGAAGGTCACGTGACCTGCGCGTGACGTCAGTGCGAGAACTGTGTTTATTAAAGGGGCAGTGCACCCCAGTCGTTTATTCGACTCTTGGATTCCAAACAAGTGTCTTGTGTCTTTATTCAGTGTAGCTAGTCACTACAATTTCCCTTATTTCCTTTGAAATGAACAGAGTCATTGAAGCTGCTCCAGGTTTAACTTGCCATAGTTTCAGTGGACAGATTTCAAATCTTAACCAGTCAGGAATCTGAAAAGTTCTAAGTTTAAAGCACAGTCAGGAAATCTCTGCAGTCCCCTCTCAGGAAGCTTAAAACTCGTGTGATCTTGTGTACTTGCACATGAGTTCTGAGCTTCCTGACCATTCTGGACAAAAATATCTGCACACAGGATTTTTCTTTATCTCTACGTTTCTCAGTTTGCCTTTCCTCTTCTAAAAACAGTGCTTTATTTTGTGAAATGATTAAAAAGTAATGTTGCGGATAAGGTACGAGCCTAGAAACTTAAAGATAGCAAGTTCAAATTCACCAGGACTAATGGCCATGAAAGGAGATACAATTACTGTAAATCAAATTATTCTTCATGTGAATTTGGGCAATGTCAACTGGTAGGATACCTGACTTTTACTATACTCATCCAACTACAACAGATTCATTTCTGGTAGGTAGTACAGGATTTTAACCCAGGGCAAGGACTTTGGCTAAAAGGCAGGTGACACTGAGGCTATCTATTCCATCATCTTAGCTTGGGTATATCAGCACAGCCCTGTAATCTTGCCAAATCTTTTTTTCCACAGTGTGGCCTGGTGGCTTTGCAGGAACAAACAATGTACACAGCTGAACAAATACAGCTGTAGTTAAACCAGAGCCAAAGCTTCTGAAAATTGTTAGAATACATGTTTATTTGTTGCAAATGTAAATAACTGAGTGACCTAGAAGTTTATTGGTATAGTGCCCATTTCTACAATCTAAACACTTTTCAGTCCCGTACCCTTTATTACCATTAATCTACTGCCATCAGCCAATGGCCTTCCTTCAGTCCAGCCTATGGGTCTTGTCTTCAGTTCACAGCATCAACACCAAACCTAAAGAAAGAAAATGATTAAAAACACACAACTGCATTTGTGTATAACATTTAACAGGAATAGTTAAGATCTGCACTATGCAATCTTTTAGTTGTTACAGTGTAAAAGGCAGATTGCTGTTGAACTTCCATTCAGATTGCTTCATATAGCTTGGAAGACACAGGCATGTGTTGTGCTCAATAATAAGCTCTTAATTTACTCCATTCTTTAATGATTTCACAATGACTAACCTGATGACTTCATTGCAGTCTATCACTTATGAAAAAGTGACTGTGACTTTCAGGCTGCTACCTTATTAAGTACAGTCATGTGATTGACTGCCCTCTGTGTTGGAGCAATTGTTTGCAAAGGTTTGTTCAACCATTCCAAATAGCTCTTGGAACAAATAATCATTCTGTGCTGAGGGATGGGCAATACAGAATGAGACATAATGAGATAGAAACTCCACGGGAACATACGAAAGTAAACCAAGTCCAGAGAGTGGACTTAGATTCAAGCAAGTGGGGAATTACAAGTACAATCAGAACTGCAGGAAGTGCCATCCAAATTCAGGCTGGTTATATAGGGTCTCAGAGATTATGTGAAGACAGAGGAAGTGTTTGATTCCTACTTGGAATTCATGGAACCGTTTTTTTCACCAACAAACTTAGAGTAGTAGCAGAGGACAGTGATGGCGATAAAGAAGTTATCTGGAAGCAGAATAAGAACATTCTTCTAATGGAAATGGGATTAGATACTTATCTGACGTTAGTTAATCTACTAGTACATCTCATCTTGCCAATGCCCAGTTCAATGAAGTTGTAATATTACAAAGCCAGTTTAACATGGTGCCATCGGAAATTCTTGAAAATTACACATATGAAATCTGCAACCACCAGACTGGAAAAACAATCATTACTGAATTAAAGAAGGTGTCACTGTTGTGTTACAGCAACATGTTTTTAAATCATACAAAACAAGATTTATTGTCTGTGATTTTACTTATGACTATATTCAGGTGAAATTCTTATGGAGTGCACATTTGAAAAGGTGTATAAGTTTGCTCCAGCCATGTAAAGGGCTGGGAAATTCTGTTCCATGCATTAGACAGATATGTCAATGCTGCGAGTAAAACAATGAGTGCCGTAATGACAGCACCTTCTTCATTGGGACAAGGTCACATGACAAGGGGGTAGTCCAAGCAGTTAAACCTCAAGTTACTAGAATGTCGAGGGTGGGAAAACCTGTAATCATTGTCAGGGCAATTATTCAGCTCAGTCATGCCAAATTCAGAACTTGGAAAATCTGTTATTGTAATCAAGGCAACCATTCAGCTTAATTGTGTCCATTCAGAGTAGGACTGATGTTTTCACTGTAACAAAGTAGGTCACATACGATAAGCCTACAAAGGCAAACAAAAGCATAGCAAATACAGACAATGGTAGTCCACAAGAATGAAGATTGCAATAAATCGTGTTTATGAAGCAAATACAGAGGGACATGAATACAATGAGTATTATCCTTTAAGTGGGGTATATGCTATAAACTGTGGCCAAAAGACAAACAGTGATTTTAAGACTATTTTGAAGGTGAATAATCAAACTTAGAGATGAGCATACGCACTGCTGTGGAGTCAGTCATGAGAAGAGACACATACAATAAAAGGTTCAGCAGGATTCCATTAACCAATGGCAATATGGTGCTAAGTAGTTACTCAGGTGAGATACTAAAAACACTGGGCCAAATGATGTGCACTGATTTTTTTCAATTTTCAAGAAATTGAATTGCCAATCATGGTGTTAGACCATTCGCTACTGGACAGAGGTTGGATGATGCTGCTCACACTTGGCTGGAATCAAATATTGAGTCTTCATGCAATGCACCCAAATCAGAACAAGCACAAACCCTCCTATATTTGCCACTCAGCAGAGTGCTAATCTGATGTTTTGCAGGCCATGATCTTACCTCCAGCACTGTAGACAGGAAGAAGCAATTGATATCGGACTAGCACCTGAGAAAACGAAGCCCAGTATGATAAAAGAACGAGATGAAGCTGAGCTAATGAAAACTGGAAAGAAAGCAAACGAGAAGATATAGCGAATAAAAAGTTAAAAAACTGCAGAAGCTGGAAATTTGAATTAAAAACAAAAAATGCTGGATTATCAAGTCTGGCAGCAAAAAGAGAAATGGAGTTGGTGTTTCACGTGCTTGATGAGAATATCAGAGAGAAAATGGCAGGTATACCACTCTGTAATTACCACAGTTGTACTTACTTTCTTTCCTGAAAATGGAATAAGGAGTCCAAAATATATTCTGTTGAATCCTGAAAGGACTAACTAACTGATATCCAGGGAAAATATAAGTAAGATTTTGGTTAAATTTCAGTGATCTGAGTTATTGAAAAGACCTGTGATATGGTTAAATTGAAATTGTATTGTTTATATGTAAATAATCTTCTTTGGCATTCTCATTTTTAAAGGGAGGACAATTGTAGTGTGAAACACCCTCCTCAAATTTGGCTGCCCACAGAAATTTGTCTCCACTTTACATTTGTCAAAGTCGAGTTTATTGTCATATGCACAAGTACATGTATGCATAGGTGCAGGAAAAGGTTACTTGCAGCAGCATCATGGACAAATAGCATCATATAAACAGCATTCACAAGAGAAACATAAATTAAACATAAATTATACACAATTTTTCCAAGAAAGAACACAATTAGAACAAAAAACCCTGTCCATTTTAGTGCATAGTGATTAAAATGGTCATAGTGTTGCTAAACTGTTGTGATTTGTGTTGTGCTGGTCGATTCAAGAACCAAATGGTAGTAGCTATTCCTGAACCTGGTGGTGTGGCACTTCAGGCTTCTGCACCTCCTGTCTGATGGTAGCTGCGAGAAGATGGTAGCTGTGAAAAGATGGCATGGCCCAGATGGTGGGGATCTTTGATGATGGATGTTGCCTTCTTGAGGCAGTGCCTTCTGTAGATACTACTGATGGTGGGGGAGGATGTGCCCCTGATGTATTGGGCAGAGTCCACTACTCTTTGTGACTTTTTATGTTCCTGCACATTTGAAATGCTGTCCCAGACCACAATGCAACCAGGGAGGATAACTTTCAACAGTACATCTGTCAAAGGTTGTTAGAATGTTCAGTGACAAGCTGAACCTCCTTAACCTCATAAGAAAGTAAATATACTGATTCACTTTCCTTATGATTACATCTATGTGCTGGGCCCAGGATGGGTCACCTGATATGTTAACGCCCAGGAATTTAAAGCTGCTGACTCTCTCCACCGCCAATCCCCCAATGTAGACTGGCGAATGTCCATCCTCCTTCCCCATTATGAAGTCAGCAATCAGCTCTTTAGTTTTGCTGACATTGAGTGAGAGGTGGTTGTTGTGGCACCACTCAACCCGTAAGCTGACTCCAGCAAGCTGACAACTCCAGTAAGCTGACTCATTGTCAGCTGTGATTCGTCCAACAACAGTAGTGTCGTCAGCGAATTTGAAGATGGCATCGGAGCTGTGCTTAGCTACACAGTTACATGCGTATAGAGAGTAGAGCAGGGGGCTAAGAACTCAGCCTTGAGGTGCACCTGTGTTGATGATTAACGAGGAGGAGATGTTGTTACCAATCCTCACTGACTGAGGTCTGCTGATGAGGAAGTTGAGTATCCAGTTGCAGAGGGAAGTACAGAGGCCCAGGTCTTGATGCTTGATAATGAGTTTGGATGGGATAATTGTGTTGATGGCTGAGCTGTAGTGGATGAACAGCAGCCTGATGTATGGGTTTCTGTTGTCCAAATGATCCAGAGCAGAGTGAAGAGCCAGAGAAATCGTATCTGGTGTTGACCTGTTGTGGAGATAGGCAAACTGGAGTGGATCCAGGTCATCTCTAAGGCAAGAGTTGATCTGCGCCATAACCAACCTGTCGAAGTACTTCATTACGGTTGATGTAAGTGCTACCAGACAGTAGTCATTGAGGCAGGTCACCACACTCTTCTTGGACACCGGTACAATAGATGCCTCTTTGCCTTTCAGACTACAGAAATGAGAGGTTGAGTATGTCTGTAAACACTCCAGCCAGTCGGTCCACGCAGATGTTTAGTACTCAGCCAGGTACACTGTCTGGACTAGATGCCTTTTGTGAATTCGCCCTCCTGAAGGATGCCCAGATGTCGGCCTCAGAGATTACAGGGTCATCCGGACATATGGAGGCTCATGTGGCTATGTCACAGTTCTCCCTATCAAAGCGTTCATGAAGGGCATCAAGCACATCCAGGAATGATGGGTCATTGCCACTTACGCTACCCGATCTCACCTTGCAGGAAGTTGTATTGTGCAAGCCCTGCCACAGCTGTCCATTTGTGATTCCAGTTTAGGCTGAAATTGCCTCTTTGCGCTTGCAATGGCCTTCCGGAAGTTGTACCTGGACTTCTTGTATGACTCTGGGTTGCCAGCCCTAAACACCACAGATCCAGCCCTCAGCAGATCACGAATCTCCTGGTTCATCCAAGGCTTCTGGTTGGAGTAGACTCCAAATGTTTTTGTGGGTACACATGTTCACACACATCCTTATGAAGTTGACCATTGTGGCATATTCATTTAGGTCCGCTGACAAATCCTTGATCACAGTCCAATCCACTGACTCGAAGCAATTTCAAATTTGCTCCTCCGCTTCTGCCATCCTCCTCTTCATTGTCCTCTTCACCAGTGCCGTGCTCTTCAATCTGTCTGTCTGCAGGCAGAAGAAGCATATGCAGGTGGTCAGATTTACCAAAGTGCGGGTGAGGGATGGAGCAGTCGATGTTCTTGATGGTGGTACAGCAGTGGTCAAGTCCTCTAGTGTTGCAAGTGATGTGTTGATAGAAGTTAGACAGAGATTTCTTCAAGTTGGCCTGATTAAAACTCCCGCCACAAAGTGACAGGCATTGGGGTACGCTGCTTCATTCTTGTTGATTGCAGCACTTAGTTCCTCAAGTGCTAGCTTGATATCTGTCTGAGGTGAGATGTAGACTGCAGTAAGGATGACAGCGGAGAACTTCCACGGAAGGTAGAATGGTCGGCACTTCACTGCCAGATGTTCCAGGTTGGGGGAACAGGGCTCTGCAGGCATTTACAGAACAAAGTTTGGAATGTAATTGTCAACCTGTGGCACTATGCACATGAAGTGAACACCAAGCACAGGAAATGGTGTAAACTTCCTGTCAAACTGCATGACAGAAAGTAGGAGTGACATGACAAATGAGCAGAAGAAACTACATAATGAGGAAATGAGTAAAATACAGTATTGCTTTTCTTAATGAACATCAAATATCTCTGCAGCAGAAATCACCAGATGCACCAATAGAAGCAGTTGCATCATCATCCATTAAGTGAATTCAAAGGACAATGGAAAATAAGCAACAAGTCTTGTCAGCAACACTGAGTATTGAGATAGATATATCCCAGCACAACCAAGCCTTCTACCTCAAGACTCACCTCATCTGATTTCAACAGAAACTTGGATAAAGTCATCTCAGAGCTTTGGACATTTCATTCCTTTGTAGATCTTCAGCAAGAACTGTGCAAGTTCATGTTGCTCAGCATAGTTTGGAGTAGTCAAACACTCTCAATAATTGTCCCTTCAGTAGCAGGACTGCTGACAAATCTCTTCAGAAAGGGTGAAATTACTTGCTCATCAGGTTCTGAGGAAAGAGAGCCTGAGAAATGTATTTCTTCAAGTATCATAAGCATCCTAAAGAACACCATTTGAGAATGAAACACATGGGGCAGTGAATTTAAAGATCCAGTGATGTATAATAGCACCATGACTGAAGGCTAATGGTGCAGGATTCTCTCCACACAAGAACTTAGGGTGGACAATTGTTGATGCAAGATTGGAGAAAGGTATTGAAGGGCAGAAACCTGCACAGAAGCATAAAATCTAAGGAGAGGAGCAACATGCTTCCAGTAAAGGCCATACATAACTTGCTTGCACGTTGGAGAAAACAGAACAACCAGTCTGAACCTGCATCTCTTGGTGACGCAGTGGGAAGGTAGGTGTCTTTAAATTGTGCCAATAGTAGACTCTTCCAGCAGATAGCAATATGGACATGTTTAAGAAAAAGTAAATATTATGCATTGCAATCTGAATTTACATTAAGTTTCATAGGAATGTGAAGTAAATGTTAATATTTTTAATGTTCTTCATTTCCAGAAAAGGCACAACTTGGGCTTGTTGATCTTGTGCCCAGTGAGCATGCAGTGCTTATTGATGTTGTGTTAGTCTTCCAAGGCTGGACTAATAATCAGAGTGGTTGAGACCAAATACTACAGCACCAGTTTGATTATTTGAATCTGGTTTACAATATGTAGAAAAAAATACTGATGTCAGTAAAATTTCTGAATTATTGTGAATATGCAACAGATTCATAAATGACAAGTGACACACCAGTGTAGTTCTTAACAACATTTCACACTCGGTTTACAGTGCATCTAGGGATGTAGGGAGATTAACGCTGGCATGCCTGCAACTCTACAAAAGCACCATGTGGAGATTGTGTCATCTGTGTTGCAGAGGGTGGTGGGACAGTTTGAAGAATTTACACTTGGAAGATCAAAAGCTCAAGGAAGGAGATCAGTTTTGAATATTTATATAGACAGAATGGTGTCATTATTCATACAATTTCACTCGTTAGCCACTTATTCAATGACTCATATTTTAAAATTCATTTTTCAGGATGTGGACATCTTGGCAAGGCCAGCATTTATTGACCACAAATTTTACTGATATCAGTGTTTTAATACTACATGTTTTAAAGCAGATTCAAATTTTCAAACTGATGCTGTAATATTTGGTCTCATCAACTCTAGATATTAATCCAGTCTTGGAAGACTAGCAGGATAACACAAGCACTGAGCAGCCACTGGGCACAATATTGACAAGCCCATGTTGTGCCTTTTCTGGAATGAAGAATTAAAAATATTAACATTTACTTCATTTTCTTATGAAATTAAAAGTCAACCTCATTTGGTGTGGGGTCTGGAGTCACAGTGGGTGGGTGACGATGGCAGTTTACCTCCTTGAAAGAGGAACCTGAGTTTTAAACTGTGGATTTCTAATCAAGTCAAGTTAAGGTTATTGTACAAGTATGCTGCCAATGCTGGTAAGCATAATGTACTGAAATGAATTTATTTATGTATACAAGTAAATATATGCTCTGCCTGGGACCACCAGAAACTGCAGAGAGATGTCGACACGGCCCAGCGCATCACAGAAATCAGCCTCCCCTCCATGGACTCTGCCTACGCCTCTTGCTGCCTTGGCGAAGCAGCCAGCATAATCAAAGACCCCACTCAACCGAGTCATTCTCTCTTCTCCCCTCTCCCATCAGGCAGAAGACACAGGAGCCTGAGGTCATGAACCACCAGGCTCAAGGACAGCTTCTATCCCACTGTGATAAGACTATTGAACAGTTCCCTTATATGATGAGATGGACTCTTAACCTCACAATCTACCTTGTTATGACCTTATTGTTACCGGCAATGCCCATCCCTGTAGCTGTGACACTTTACTCTATATTCTGTTATTGTTTTTACCCTGTACTACCTCAAAGCACTGTGTAATGAATTGCTCTGTATGAATAGTATGCAAGACAAGTTTTTCACTGTATCTCAGTACAAGTGACAATAATAAACCAGTACCAATACTAATATGTGTCAACATTATTTGTATAAATTTCACTTGGATAAGCCACATTCTACTTCCAAAGTCCTAAAATACAGCTGATTGAAGGGTAAGTTTTTAGTTGCAGTCTTTGTTGACTGCAAGGATCTGGGAAGTACGCAGGACATCAAAATGTAGAAATGAAGTCTATAATAAATGAGCTGAACTCAACAAAAGGTGCAGGTGCTGGAATTGGTCGCAATGTCCCCAAGCTAAAGAAGGGGAAAGAAATCAATCAAGCTCTTCACTCTCGATTACTTTTCAGTGAGCCCTGCTAGAAAGCACTTGAGTATACATTGAGTGAGCGCAGGATAAGGTTTTGCCCTGATCCTCTGTAATATCAAACAGTCTGCTGACACCTCACTGATTAGGCTCAGTAATGAAGGATGTTCAATTAGGGTGATGTATCGGACAGCTGCCAGACTCCCTGAAGAACTACATCAATATACATCAAGAGTGTGGCAAGTACCTGTGAAAGCATGAACCTGCCAAACACACCAGCAAAAATCATAGGAGGGTTGCTCGAGTTGTAGGGCTGAGGAATGTGGTTTACCAAATGCAGGTATTGGGGCCAATTGTGTTTTGTTGTCAATATGTAACAGAATGCACTAACTTGTGCACTTGTCTAGCCAGCTAAGAAGAGGGAGATTGGGTCTGCTCTGTTGGGAGCTAATGTGGATTCGATGGGCTGAGTGGTGTCCTGGTGTGCTGAAATAACTCAGTGGGAAAATACCCAGCTTGAGTAAAAATACAGTTTCTAAAGAATGACTTTAAATGTGAGGGGCTATCAGCGTCATTACCAATTAAGTTTAGAAACTGAAAATTACAGCATTCCCCCAATGTTTTTAAATAACCAAAAAATGCCCCTTTTTTGAGAAAGTACTCCTGGTCTGAACCAAAAATGAACAGTTCAAGCCCGTCTTAACAGCAGGTGGTACAGATATCCCTTTAAATTTTTCCCATTTTCAGGGTAATTCTGTTTTGCGCTTCTTCTCTGGGCCAGCAGCTGGCAGCAGAATCAATAAAAATCTGGTTATTTATAGCAATTTCCTGCCATCTTCAATGTCATGAGGATCTAACCACATCTTCAAGTTACTTCAATTTTATTGCTATGTTTTTAACAACACATCATTAGAATTGCTTTTAAGCATAATTTAAAATTGCCCTCTAATCATAATCATTTTAGAAATGAAACCTTGCAGTCTAACAGTTTTATCTCCTGTTTATACAAGACAGACATTGGCACTTTTTTTTAATGTGTTCTCAGCTGAGCAATCATAGCATTGTTGTTAGCACAGAGGGGGCCGTTTGGCCCATCGAATTTGTACTGGCTGTTGTAGAGCAATCTAGTCACTCAGCTTTTTATCCAAATCATTCACTTTTGCGTAAGAAATTAGACCAAGATTAGGTCATTCAGCCCCCATGCCTGTTTTTCCATTCACTGAGATCATGGCTGATCTTTTACCTCAATATCCCGTATCCCCCATATCCCTTGGCTCCCTGAATATCAAAAAGATATCTGTCCTATGTATACTCAGTGACTCAGCCTCCATTGCAGTCATGGGTGGAAAATTCCCTCTGGGTAAAGCAATTTCATCTCATCTCTGACCTGAATGGCTGATCCTTTATTTTAAGACTGTGATTGAGCAGCTAAAAACCGCATAAGCTAGAAAACTGAAATAAAAACAACACTGCAGTTTTTAAGACTGTTCTGCTGGTTCTAGACACCCCAGCCATAGGATTTATTGACCTTATCAAGCCCCATAAGAATGTTGTATGTTTCAAAGAGATTATCTCTCATATTTCTCAATGTAAGAGAGTACCAGCCCTGTTCTGTTCACTTTCTCCTCGCACAACAAACCCACCATTCCAGGAACAATCTGGTGAAGCTTCACTGTGCATTAAATATTTATCTAATTTCAATTTAGAAAAATCACAATTAAACTGCATTGACATTCTTTTACAAAGTGTATTCCAGGTTGTAACTACTTCTGCCACCCATGAATATATTTCCTATCACCTTTAAATCAAGGTGGAATATCATAATCATGGGGTCAAAAATCATGGAATAGGCCCTTCAGCCCATCGAGTCTGTGCTGGCCATTTACTTATCTATATTGACTCCATTTTTGAGCAGTTTCCCCTTAAGCTTCAGTTTCTTTAAGATTCAAATGTTTATATATTTCTGTATTTTTAAATTTCCTTACAACATAGGAGGTCATTTTGCCTCATCTAGTCTCTGCAAGCTCACAGAGCAATCCCACTCCTCCTAAACACTACCAATCAGCTACACACCAGGGACAATTTTCAGCAATACACACAAATTGCTAAAGTAACTCAGGAGGTCAGGCAGCCTCTATGGAGGGAAATAAACAGTCGAGGTCCTGTGTCAAGACCCTTCACGGCGACTGTTTACTTCCCTCCATAGATGCTACCTGGCCTGCTGAGTTCCTCTCGCATTTTGTATGCATGGCTTCAGATTCCAGCATCATCTGCAGAATCTCTTGTGTTAGGGACAATTTTCAGGTGTCAATTAAGCTACCAATTTACCTGGTGACAGAGAGAACATGCCAACTCCACACAGATGGCATCCAGATGAATCTCCTCAGTACCCTCGCCAGTATAATCACATCCTTCCACAATGTGGTGACCAGAAGTGCATTCACTACTTCAGCTGCGGCCTAACTAATGATCAATATAGTTGAATCACAATCTCCCTCCTCTTATATTCTATGCCCTGGATAATAACTCAGGTGTCCCATATGCCTTCTTCACCACCTATCTACCCATGTTCAGGGATTCATGTACATCAAGGTCCCTCTGGCGCTCAGTAATCTCTAGGATCCTCGGCTTCGTTGCATCATCCTACACTTTTTATCTCTCAGAATGCCACACCCTACATTTTTCAGGATTAAATCCCAACCATCAGAGCTCTGCCCATTTTACCAACACTCAACAATTCAGAAACAGCTTCTTCTCCTCTGCCATCAGATTTCTGAAAGTTCCATGAACACCACCCATTATTCTTCTTTTGCACTATTTATTTACTTTTGTAACTTATGGTAATTTTTATGCCTTTATGTCTTGCACAGTACCGCTGCAGCAAAACAACAGATTTCATGACATTAGTCAGTGATAATACACCTGATTCTGATTCTTCTGAACTCATCAATATTGTCCTCCTCATTGTCAATGACACTACATTTTTGTGTCACCTGTAAACTTTTTAATCATATCTCCTACATTTACTTCCAGATTGTTAATGTATATAACAAAGAGCAAGGATCCCAACAATGATCCCAGCAGTAAGCTACTAGTCACAGGCTTCCAACTTCAAAAACAACCCTCCACTGTAACCCTCCACTTTCTATCACCAAGCAAATTCAGGATCTAATTTGCAAATTGCTACAGCTCCTATTTATTTTTACCTTTTGGACCTTTCTCCCATGTGTGATCTGGCCTTACTGAAATTTCAACTTGAAGAGAACATCATTGACTGTGGATCAGCAGAAGTTTTATAGAAATACCAGTCTCTCTCCTTTTACTCTTTGGATCCCCATCTTTGGATCTGGGTATATTTGGCTAATCAGCATTAACTGTATCTGTTTGTTCTCTGAACTCACCTTCTCTTAGCCCACACGATTGTCATGTCAATTAGCCATCTCATATTCTCTAAGTTTATCCCTCATTCTTACTAACTTCTTGCTCCCATTTTTCCCATCTCATTTTCCATCATTGCATAAGTAATTCATGGTGTTAAAACGTAATTCTTGCTTTAAGACTTCTGCCTCTTTATGTAAAGTGTCAGATGGTTTACTGTTTTCTGGGTCTTCACATTGCGGGAGCTTCCGTATTTATTTGAATAAACACTTCATTGGAGCTCCTTTGTAAAGTTGCTGAACAGTTCATGCTATAGTCAAACAGATTTAGAACCCATGTACAAGCTGTCATCATTAGCTGCAGGCCTTCATATCTTTGTGGTTGACGAAAGCGTTATGTCTAAGGCATTTAACATTTTAAATTATTGTAGCTTCCATAGGCTTTTTTGTGTTGCTATTCTGGAAGGCAAGTAGAGGTTAGCGTGATGCTATCACAGTGCCAGAGATTGGGGTTCGATTCCCTTTGCTGTCTGTAAGGAGTTTGTACATTCTCCCGTGTCCGTGTGGGTTTCCTCCAGGTGTTCAAGTTTCCTCCCACGTTCCAAAGAGGTACGGGTAGGTTAACATTGGTTTAAAATGGGTGGTGTGGACTCATTGGGCTGAAAGGGCCTGTTACCATGCTGTAAATAAAATTTTTTAAAAATTAAAAAAAAATTTTAAGTAGCATTCAGCATATCCTTTTATTTCAAGGTAGTCAATGATCAGCCAACAGCAGTGACTGATGCAACAATATATGTAAGTAAGTTAGATTATGAGAGGCATAGCAAGGGTAGATAGAATCTTTATGGTAGGACCATCAAAAACAAAAGGGTGTAGGTTTAAGGTGAGGAAGTAATTTTAAAGGGGACCTGAAGGGTAAGTCTTTTTTTACACAGGTGGTTGATATCTGGAATGTGCTGCCAGAGAATGTGGCGGAATCAGATACAATTATTATGGTTAAGAGGCATTTAGACAGATGTTTAAGTAGGCAAGGGATGGAAGATTATGGTCCTAATGCAGACAAGTGGCATTAGCGTAGATGGGGATAAAAGATTGGCGTGGGTACAGTGGACTGGAGAGCCATTTCTGTGCCGTACAACTTTATGACTCTATCAAAGTCATATGGAACACATATGTATAACAATTTTATTAGTGCTGCTTCCTGATTTGTTGAGTGTTTACATCACATTATATTTTGTTTGAGATTTCCATTATTTGTTGCACATTTCTTTTATTGTTAAAATATCAACAGGATAAAATTTTTTATTCACATGTGGCTCTGAGGATTCTAAACTCTTTTATCTACAAAAAGCTGGGGGAAATTCTTGCACTCCTTTTGAAACTGAAAGTATTTGAAATTGCATCATCACAGTAGGAAGTTACTTACAGTGTTTACCATTTGAAGAGAAGAAATGGATTTTCTGCCTAGCTTTGAATTGTAAAATCTGCTTGTGATTAAATGCTGAATCTTCATATCTACATCTCGAGGCTCTGAAGGAACGTTGTTTCCAGGGTACTATTATATGCGGATTCTGAAAAGGATTATGTTAAACCTGACAATTTCACTGTCAGGGAAATGACATTAGTGAAGGGATGTGGCATGATTGAAGTATACTCCACTTTTACATCCATCATCACTGAAACACAAAGAAAATAAAAACAATGAGAAGGTTGGATCACTGAACTCTTCAGAGGGCACAAGCTGTGAAGGTCAAGTCATGGTGACACAGTGAATTGTCAGAAATAGCATCTTTCGGGAGCTGCATTCATTTGTAGATGTTACTAAGTTTCAAAAATCTACTTCACATCGTTGAAAAGTCTTAGAGGATACAGGACAGAAAAAGGCCATGTCATTTGCATGCTCAACACCAGACTCACTAAGCAGGCACTCTGTTCCATTAAGTACTTTACATGATCTTGTGACATACCATGTACTTTGCAACCATTTAGGTGACTTTGAAGTGTGGTCAATGCTGTAACTTCCTAATGGTGAGAGATTGAAAGGTGGTGGTGTCCAGAAGGATGGGTGCTCTGGTATATGAATAGAAAGTTAATATGCAAGTATAGCAAGTAATTCAGAAGGCAACCAGTACACTGGACCTAATTGCAGGAGGATTTGGCTACAAGAATAGAGCTGTGCTCCAATTATATAGTGACCTGGTGAAACTGGAATGTTACACACAGGTCTGGTCTTGCTATCTAAGGCAG
>JARFYF010000061.1:12175360-12189068 GCA_030265395.1 Rhina ancylostomus | reverse complement strand
GGATGTCGACTGTCCATTTCCCTCCACAGATGCTGCCTGACCCGCTGAGTTCCTCCAGCACCTTGTTATGTTGCTCCAGGTTCAACATCTTATCCTGAACTCCACACCTCTGACAGTACAGCACTCCTTCAGTATCTGAGACACACATACACATATTTTTCTAGCAAAGCTTCTGGAGTGAGACTTGAACCCACAACCTTCTGACTCAGAGGCGAGGGACACACATGACTGACAGGGTGCAGCAGGTCAACATGTCAAGGCTGGATAAACTTGGTATTCCCTTAGTGTTTTCTGCTGTGAGATCTTTACTCTAACGTCATGGTTGATTTATAGTGGGGCTTGTAGAGGATACCTTATGTCACACCTTACAACTGCGCCAATTACACTCGCAATTCCCTCACAGTGGCCTGTAAATAGATGTTCAGCCTAAATTTTTCATGCGTCGAAGGTACATGAGTAACAGAGTGCCATTGCTTTGAAGGAGAGGGAGCTCATTCATTTATAAATTTATGTCAATGATCTCCAAGATTATGCAATCCTCAGAGCTGGTTCTGAGTGTAGACTTGGTTTCAATAATGCTGCTTCAGAAAATCAGATTTCAAACGTGCCCCAAGAATTAAAATGCAGTTGGTGCAGTTTCCTCTTTTGAAAAGATTAATCAGCAGGCACACCACTGACCTTTCACCTCTAGGACTGGTTCACATCTGAAGGAACGCAAGTATCCTTCTCCTCATCATGTGCTCTCTCTGTTTTCCATTCTTTCACTTTCTCTCTCTGCCATGCGCTGTCCCTGTGTGTATGTCATGCTGTCTGTCGCTCTTTTATTATGTATTCTCTCCCTCTGTCATGCATTCTCTTCTTTTCACTATATCTGTAATGCAGTCTCCCTCTCTCTCATCCAATCTCTTTTTTTGTATCATGCTCTCTCTCTTTCTGTCATACTGTTTTCTCTCTGTGACATACTCTCTCCCTTTCTGTATCATGCTCTCTTTCTCTCTCATGTTATCTCTCTTTTTATCTATCATGCTTGCTCACTACCCCTCCCACTCTCTCCCTCTCTCTCTGCATCCCTTTGTCATGCACTCTCTCTGTCCCTGTATCTCTCTTTGCTATGTGCAGTGCCATGTCATTTAATTTCTGCGTTCTGCACCCTGCCTCTGTGTATCTCACACCCTCTCTCTGTCTTTGTTATGCACTCTTTCTCATGCTATCTCTCTCGCACCCTCACCCTTTACATTCATGTTTTCTCTCTCTCTCTCTCTCTCTCCTCTTTGACTCACTCAGCAGACTCTAAGGGAAATGACTTCAGACAGCCTTGACCTGTTTCCTAATGGGCACGAGTCCATGGTGCACAGCTGTGTATAATTTGGCACTAATTGGCACTTAATTGGCAATCTCTCTCCGTGAGGCCTCAAGGATGGCTGGTGCGTGAAATGGAAATGTCACTCTCTTGCAGTAGGGGGTGCTTTTCCGAGCTTCTGAAGCCCATAAATATCCGAATTCAGCTGGCAAGGGCTGCCGTTGCATCAAGAAGGAGGAAGCTTGTGTGGGTGGATATTAATGTGGGGTCCAGCTGTTAGAGCTCGGAACGTCCTTTACTTCATCATGACGTTTCCTAAATCACTGCGCAACCCGATGTCCCACTCTCTGGTGGCTCTCTGGCTTTGAAGCTATCTTGTTTTGGCTTGGCTTTGTAAATCGGGTGTATATGGGTTATGTGTCGCGGAAGTGTTTAAGCAATTTGACCTGGAATTGATCCAACGTACTTTCTGTGGAATTGGGGATTCTCTCCCCTCTATCCCATTTCAAAGCTGGGCTACAAGATATACTGGCCATCTGTAGGGAGATACTTGGCCTTTAAAGATGCTGGGAGGTATCGACAGGCATTTAGGAAGATTAAATCTCATCACCAAGGACTCCTGAAGTATATTACAGACAATGAAGGAAATGTGTCGTTCAACTTTTTCCCCCAGAAAGATCCCACCAATTGCAATGGAACGATTGCAAGCAGAAATTTCTCTAGCCAGAGAGTCGTGGATTTATGGAATTCGTTGCCACTTACAGCTGCGGAGGCCTGATCGTTGGGGGTATTTAAGGCGGACATTGATAGGCATCTAATTAGTCAGGGTATCACGGGATATGGGGAAAAGGCTGGGAACTGGGGCTAGATGGAGAATAGTTTAGCTCATGATGAAGTGGTGGAGCAGACTCGATGGGCCAAATGGCCCACTTCTGCTCCTTTGTCTTGTGATCTAGTGTGAACACAGGTTTGGAGAAACTGTGTGCTTTGGGCCAGTGCACTGTGGACTACCATACCAGGTGGGAGAGCAGAACAGTGGGAGAGTTGGATAAATATTTAAGGCAGTGTAAGGTACAGGGCTGTGGGGAGAAAGCAAAATAATAGAATTGATTTTGGATTATCCTCAACAAATTGCTGTCCGGGACAAGGGAGATTGGCATATGCTCTTTTGCAGTCTGTTTCCTCTGTAAGTGACCTCATACATCCCACATTCTGGTCAGAAATTTACTTGGGATATTCCAAAACCTTTCCACTGCTTTGCTTTCTCCACATACTTCTGTGGATTTCCATTTGGCTGAGATCAGATCATGTGGCTGTGATATACATGTGTGCGAGTATACTTTTAAGAACTGAGTGAAACATGTAGTATGACATGGAGCATAGAACATTGAACAATGCAGCATAGGACCATATCCCTCCATTTTCTGCACATTCATGTGCCTATCTAAGAGCCTCTTAAATATCTCTATCATATTTGCCCCCACTATCACCCCTGGTAGCGCACTCCAGGCACCCACCACTCTGTGTAAAGGAAGAAAACTTGCCCCTCACATCTTCTGATACATTGTTGTATCAGCCACTGCTGTTAGCTGGAAGTCTACTGCTTTCAATAAAGGATGTTTGTCGGTAGCTCTACTGTTATTTTGTAAGCAAGAGCATCAAAAAATGTACAAGCAGGACAGACCTGTTTTATGGACCTAAAGTCTCCATGTCCCAGATATTGCTGAAAACCATTCAGTAAACCACAATTTTCTTTTGATTCTAAGTAATTAATATCTATTTGTATTCTGACTACTGCAGGATTCAGACCCAGGTGACCAAAGTCTCAGTCAGGATAATGCGTCATGCTCTACATTCTTCACACCATCAGGACCCCTACATCAGGATTCCAGAGACAGGGGCAGGGGTGGTGTTGGGGAAGGTTCACCAAAACAGCACAACTTGTTCAAAAACAGAAGAACTCGTCAAACATCTCCATCTTCATCTGGCATTGAGGGAGAGAATGGATCCAAAGGATCACCAAAGAATCATTGTGCACACCCAGCTAAATCAAGCAGAATCAACCATTCAAAGGATAAAATGAACCAAACACTTTTGAATATACAGAGGGGTGGTGCAGATCTTTCAAGAATAAACACAAATGTGCAAGAATATGCTGGACCTTTCAATCCTAGCTGGGCCATTGGTGGTGAGTGTGAGTGTCAGAATACTGGGAATAAGCTTTTAAAAATATGTAAGGAAATAATTCCTTTCCATGATCCATATGTGTACACCATCAAGGCAGAGGAAACAAAATCAGCGAGTGATTATAAAACACTGGCATTTCCAGATTATTGGGGCCACATGCCACCCTGCTATCAGGAGCCACTGATGGGTCAGTGGTGTGGAGGTCTAAGGTAAGGCATTGATATTATGAAGTTACTTTGTAATGTTTGTTTAACTTTTTGAAAGATGTCTTTATGTCTTCTAGCATTCTAATGTTATTCCTTGCGATCCTAGTTACTCTCAAGCAGTATGTAGCCATGCATAGCTCGTCCATCTGATGCCCCATTTTTCCTGTGTCATGGAGTCACGTAGGAGGGAAACAGGCTCTTCAGCCCACTGAATTTGTGCTAACCAGCACTCACCCACTTACACTAATCCAATTTTATCAACTCCACTCTCTTCCCCTGCCTGGATTCTACCACTCACTTACACTCCAGGGGAAATTTACAATGGCTGATCAACCTACTGATCAGCACACCTATGGAATGTGGGAGGAAATCAGGGCACCCAGATGAAACCCATGCAGTCATAGGGAGAATGTATAAACTCCACACAGACAGCGCCCTAGGTCAGCATTGAACCCTGGTTGCTGGTGCTCTGAAGTGGAATCTCTACCAGCTGCACACTGTGCCTAGCACAACCACTCTATTGCCTATTGGTACATCAGGCAACACATTTCCCATACTGCTCTTATACCTACAGCTAGTGATCTGGGTTACTTCCGTGAAGCACATCCCCATTTGCAGTATTAGAAGAAATAGTCAGCTTCACGCCCAGTTCCCAATCTGAAGAACCATCCAGGTGTGGTGTGGAAGGTAACTGCACCACTTCCATCAGATGTGAACCTCTTGCAGCATGTCAGAACCCATTCTGAATGTGCTTTCAGGTGTGAAGCTCCAGAATGTTAGTACTGAAGGAGCAGCGATACGTGTGTAAGCCACCTTTGCATGAACACAGAGCTGACTGTATCCCTGTCCATCAGCTTTTCTTGTTCTTCTGGGTCGAAGAGGTAGTGGGGAATGGAAGGTTGGTGAAGGAACTTTAGTGAGTTGTTGGAGTGCATCACACAGACATTTCACATGGCAGTCATGGTACACCTATTGTAAAGTAGGTAAATGTTTATGCAAGCTGGTTTTGATCAACCAGATGGCTTTGTTCCGCATGTCAAGAATTTAGATGTTGCAGTTTTGCATGGCCAGTCAAGTAAATTTTGTGACATTGCACTCCTTGTTGGTGGTGGTAAGTCTGCTACTGAGCCTTTCACATAGAACATCCTGTGCTGACAGCATTTGGTGGCTCGTCCAGTTCAGTATCTGGACAGTGTTAAAGGTGGAGGACTTGGCAATGAAAATATTGAATTAATTAGGGTCTGTTTTGTTGGAGATAGCCTCCTGCCACTTATCAGCCCAAGACCAGATGTTATTAAGGTCTGGCTGATTGTGAGCACACTCTGTTCCATTACCTAGAGAATTGCGAATGAAGCTGAACATTACAGTCATGGGTAGGGTGCTGACCTTGCATTGGAGGCATGATTATTGATGAGACAACCACAGCTGA
Source organism: Rhina ancylostomus (assembly GCA_030265395.1). Taxonomy (NCBI): domain Eukaryota; kingdom Metazoa; phylum Chordata; class Chondrichthyes; order Rhinopristiformes; family Rhinidae; genus Rhina; species Rhina ancylostomus. Next base: position 12,183,946 of record JARFYF010000061.1, on the reverse strand, counting down.
ACCGATGCTGCTGCCCTCATGAACCCAGATAACAATCTGAGTGCTGAAGATGATTAGCCTATAACACCCACAACTTCCTTCTTCTCAGTTAGATAGGACTCCAGTCATTAGTGTCAGGTTTTTACGGAGTTCTATCAAAAGTGATCAAAAACAGTTAACTTAGCAAGAGCCAAGGTGAGATTAAGACTGCAATGACATAGGGGGCTGACTGGTTTCAACATCAGTAACCAGGTTGTTGATGAATAAATGCTGATTGTTGGCAGCATTGTTTAGTCCTTTCATTATCTGCTGATAGGACATCAGTAGACATGTTCTGCTTTGTGTAGCTAGAGCTGATCTGGGCAGATTTGTGTGTTGTTTAATTGATCCATGCTGTAAATGGTTCTATCACCTCATGGACCTTATTTATAATAGTGTTTATTGCCCTATGCATTGCTAATAAATATGGAAGAGTATTGGGGTACATGACTAACATCAAATACTGTTATATACTAAACATAGTGAAGTTAAAAAGAAAACAGAATTGTCTAGAAACTTAGCCCTGGTTGGTAGCATTAAAGTTATTATAGACCAGTGTCAACGTGTTGTATTCAATGAAATTACAGAGATTGAGTAGAATGTCATGTTTCATGCTCCTGACCAGGGATGATTTTCAAGGCAAGGTTATTTGAAGTGAGGAGAAATCACAAATACAGCCACATTTCACAGTAAAAGCAGGGTAATTTCTTTAGAAAAAAGATCAGTGTGTGCAGGATAGTCAGATCTAATTGATGTGTACTTACAGTAGTGATAACCAAGCTTGATTGCCAGCAGAATAACCCAATCATCTCCAATTGGTGTGAGGAAAATTGTTAGCACTATTTGCAACCTTTTGATATTTTATCAAATGTTTTTTGGAAGTCCATGAACAGAACTTCAGCTAGATTTTGTCACCCCACAGTAACCCTGTTTAAAAGGAACTCAAGTTAGACCCCATTCTAGGGCTTCTGAATAAGTCTAACCTGTCCAATTGGATATACATTTTTGCTTGTATTCTTGTTTACAATAGCTTTCCACTGTGAATGTTAAACTGACAGAATGTAATTGCTACATTTATCCTTATCGACTTTGTATAATTATACCATTTTGGAACAATACTTAGCTTGAATTCTTAGAAATAATACTAGGAGTTTATGCTATGTTATTTTTTTAAATTGACATGCTAATGTTACTTTGTGCATAACTTTGATTTCAGGACTAAAATATTTGAAGATATTCAGCGTTTGGTCAACACTGGGGATATTCTGAACAGGGTCATTTTTGACACTGAAAGGTGGGTTGGTCCATTTTACAGTACATCCCATGGTTGATGCTCCAGTCTAATTTCAAGCTGTATAGAATTTGATCCTCAAATATTCCGAAGTTGGCAAAGAAGCACTTTATTGACACAATCCATCAGATAGAACAAATGGGCAGGATGAATCTCCAGTTGATGAGGAGAGCTTAGTTCTAATGAAAATTTCCCCAATTTTTCAAATTCTTGTTGCATTTCTTTAATTCAATGAAATTTGTTAATGTCTTTTGGTCTAACAAGTCATAAAGCACCTTGTACCCAATACTGCATATGGAATCTATTTCTTGAGGTTACTGGCACAAATTGGCTTCCTTTTAATCATTGAATTTTCAGTATATCTCATAGCTAGAAATGGGCACCAAGGGAGATGCCCAAACATTCTGCAAATTGTAGCTGTTAAAATTGCAGCTAAGCAACACCATTTTTTTATGTTGTGAGCTAAACCTCTAATATGACCTGTGGGCAATGCTTTCCAATTCTAGTTGAACATTTGAATTGGAAAGGCTAGAAGACCAACACTAAGCATGAAGTGCTGATAAATGGGATTAATGTAGATAGATATTTAGTGTTCACCATGGATATGATGTGCTAAAGTACTTCAGTGCTTGCCCACTATGAACCAATAATGCAACATTGACAATAAAATTCAGCTTTAATTATGAGTTTAATAGGTGGCCTCTAAAAGATAAGAAAATGAAAGTTGGGTCATTTGATTGCATGCATTTGGTGGAATCTGTTGGGTTCAAGTAACTTCATTGACAATATTTGCTGCTCTTTTTCTAACAGTCCTTCATTGGTTACATCAGGAGATGACAGTTCCTTAAAGTTCTTCTCAAACTTTGAGTCAGGAAATCTTCGAAAAGCTATCCAAATTCGCAAGTAAGTGTAAAGCAGGGAGTGGTGTACAGTTGGGTCTCAGGGTGTCCAGATGTCATCAAGTAGGATACTTTTGTTTAACAAAAAATATCTGGTTGAACACTCGAACTGGAAAGGTCTAGAAGACCAACACTAAGTACCAAGTGCTGGTAAATGGGATTAGTATAGATAGATACTTGGTGTTCAGCAGGGACGTGATGGGCCAAAGTGCCTCTTGCTGTGCTGTGTGTCTTTATGATGCTATGTATGTAGTGAAACCATTGATGCCAATTGTACATGCCTCCATTCTTTATCCTGATTAAACCCAATTAAACTAACCTGGGCCAGCAATGGAACCTGTAATCTTCTATATTATTTGGTCCATGTTGTTGAATATCAGAGTACAAAGCATAATTCAGTACCATATGAAAGACAGGCAGCAGTGAATATTCAGACGTGCATCAAATTTGCATGCATGTTGTGGTTTTGAGGTTCTTAGGACATCCCATAACATTTTTGCAGTCAGTACATTACACCTATGCACTTGTAGCATTACTTTTTTGTAATCAATTTGTGTACAGTAGACTGATAAGCACAGCAATGTATCAACGGCCAAGTAATCTATGTTAATGATGTTGATTGAGGGCCAAGTATCCTCCAGCACAATGGTGTTATCTCCCTGATTTTCTCTGAGTAACTTCCCTGAGTTTTTTATGTCCACCTGAAAGTGGGAAGTGCCTTGGTTTAGTATCTGATCTTGAACACAGCATGTCTGACAATGCAGCACTCCCACACTCCTCTGGGGTGCCAGCAGTGAAAAGGGACTTGAACTCACCACTTTTTAACTCAAAAATGGTCCCATTGTGTCATGGCTGGGAGTTCTAAAATGAAATCTCAAGTAGCCAATACAATGTAATGTGAAAGAATGTTGTGACAATGTAACAGCGACTGTGGGGACTTTAAATGTGAGAAAACATGTCACTATTGATCTTTCCTTCACCTATTAAATAAAACATCAGAATTGCAGCCTTTGGGAGTTCTTTCTCCACACCATTGGAATATGAATGGCATTGAACACTTGGTTTCTGAAGGGCTTCTTTATTATGAGTTATCCGTGGAGAGATTACTTCTGTCTGAAGAGGCCAGACCAGACTCTTATCCCTCTAGGTTAAATTACAAGAATCACAGAAATTTAGGCCTTTTGGCCCATTGTGTTCATACTACTAAAACAATTCTACTTAGAGCAATCCCACTTTCCGGATCTCAGTTTGCAGGTTATGGGATTTCAAGTACTCGTCCAGTTACTTTGTAAATGTGACGGGAGTTTCTGTCTCCACCTTTCTTTCGGGCAATAAACTTCAGATCCTTACCATTCTTCAGGTGGGAAAAAAAAACATGAATTCTCTTCTGATCTTTCTACTTATTCCAGTTTGGTTCATCTTTGGATGGTGCCGAGACCTGGGCTGACTTTGGGACCCCAGTTCTAAGTTGAGTGCCAGGACTGAGACAAGATCCATTACTTTGAATTTGTACTGAAATTTAAGTTATTTTTATTAGTTTCCAGGGGAAAACAATCCACCTACGCATAGTTCATTATAGCTTTTATAACTGGCTATTGTTTTTTATAAATAGTGATATCAAATGAAGAAATAAGTTTGTTCCAGGGTTGTCCTGTGTGGATGCTAAGCTGGAGGACAGAATGGCAATATAGCTACTATTATTGATCATTTTGGGTTAGATTTATATATTTGACCAGCAGCATTTGATTGTTCTTGAAATATCATTATTTTCTATTTCTGTCCAGATATGAATATGATCTGTTAATGAACGCTGACATCAACACAAACCTTCAGCACCAGTGGTTCTACTTTGAGATCAGTGGCATGAGAGCTGGAATCCCATATCGATTCAACATTATTAACTGTGAGAAGACAAATAGCCAGTTCAACTATGGTAAGGAATCTAGGACACAGTCAAATTCTCGGTCCATTGGAATAGACTAAATTCTGTTTCATATGATATTTTAGATTTTGTTGTGACTTCAATTAGCAAGCAGCAATAGTACCACAAACATTACAAATCTCCACATTACAAACCTCCAAATTCAGTGGCTACTATGCTTCTGTCTAAGTTTATTAGACTAACAATCAGATACTGGAGCATTAATGCAGACTGAATCCCGTCATTGCAGCTGAGGAACTTAAAATTCAAGCAATTCAACAAATCTGGATTAAATAACTAACATCAGTAATGGGAGTATAATACTATTGGATTGCCATTTAAAAAAAAATACATATGCTTTACTAATGCCCTTCAGGGCAGAACATCTGTCATCCTTACCTGGTGTGGGCTCCAGATTCACCATTGCCCTCTGAAATGCCTTGAAATCCATTCATTTCAGGAGGCAGTTAGGGAGTGTCAATAAATACTTATCTTCCTATAAACCAAAAATTTAATAATGGATATTGATGTTAGGGTTATTTCATAGAATTGTCACAACACAGAAGGAGGCCTGTCTTTATGATAGATCTTTGACTTGAAACATTAACTGTTTCTTTCCTTACAGATGCTACATGTCCTGCTGGGTATTTCCAACATTTTCTCTTTTTATTAGAGGAGGAAATCCTTTGGGGCATCAAGTCCATGCTGCCTCTGTGTAAATCATGCAGCTAATTTCATCTTTCACAAACACCATTCATTTTACCTTCAAAGATTTATTCACTCCCACTGTGAAAGCTACACTTGAATCTGCATCCACCACAGGCAATATATAATTGCACATGATTGTATTTTATGATTCTGAGGTGCTTCAATTCAGGTCTATTTGGTGGAATAAATGGAGGAATAATAAGGGATTAAAAGTAAAGATAGTATCCTTGAGCTTGTGGGGAAACTATAATTTTCTTTATCTTCCCTATGTTGTTTTCCTGTTCATAATTTTGATAATCTTCCCCTCAGAGAGATGAAGTTGTGGCTTTGGTAAACACCACAGTCTTAAAGTGTACCCTCCTGTTCCATGTAGTCTTTCCTTGAAAACAGATGTAAAAGGGATATTTACAATAAGAAGGGAGGTTGTGAAAGAAGATGAGTTCCACCAATGTGTCCAGATCAACAGTGAAGTTGTGAATCTGTAGCGTGAAGGAACATTGGATGAGCACAGACTAAATGATACTTGGCACAGTACAAGGATTTCACGTATTTTCTTATGACATAAAAGGAGACTATTTGACCATTGAATCTGCTTTGCTTCTCAGGTCACTTTCATCAATCAAATCATCCCATTTATTTCTCCTGTGACCTATTCTCTTTCACCTACCCATCATTTCCACTGATTCTGCTGCCACCCACATACACTGGGTTATTTTCACAGCAGCCAACTAACCTACCAACAATTTTTGGGACTTGCGAGGAAACCAAGATGCTTGGAGGTGATTCTCAGTAACCACAGGGAGAATGTGCAAACTCCATCCCAAACAGTACCTCGCATGGTCTCTGGAGCTGTGAGGTAGCAGCTGTACCCCTGTGTCACCTAGATTATTGTGATGTGGTATCATGACATGTTGAAATAAAAGAAAATGAACATGGTTCTACTGGTTGGGAGCAAATTTTCTTGTGCTCCCCTTACATGTTAGAAAAACATAGAAAAACTATAGCACAATTCAGGTCCTTCGGCCAACAAAGCTGTGCCGAACATGTCCCTACCCTAGAAATTACTACGCTTACCCATAGCACTCTATTTTACTTAACTCCATGTACCTATCTAACAGCCTCTTGAGAGACCCTATCATATCCAATGCCAAAGGTTGTTTCCTCGCTATGTAAATACTGTTAGTGTCAGGCATTCACTAAGGAGCAGTAAGCAGCTCAGGCAAGATTATTAAAATATTGTTTTTATTTTGCAAATACTGAAAGAGATTGCCCTCATTTATTCCAAGCCATTGGTGAAACTGCACTGAAGAGCCATTTCCACTCCAGTCATTCTTCACTGGCTATACTCCCTAATGAGATATGCCCTCTGCTCCACATTGAACCATAACATAATCACTACATCCGTATAAGGTAAATTCAGCCCCTAACCATTTTGTGGTCCAATCAATTTATGAATCATTTGTGGTTAATTGAAATATCAAAGGAATATCTGTATATTTGCATCCTCACATACCATATATGAATTTTGGTTAGAAGCTTTCTTGGAGAGAGAATCCTTGACTCGAATTGAAAGTCTGCAGCTTTATACTGAGACCTTATGTACTTTGGCTTTAGGGACATGTTATGCACAGTTTATCTTCCTCATAGCCTTCTTATTCTAGCTGCACTGTGAGACTTTTATTTTTTGATTCATGTGTTTGCAAGTATAATACTTCCTCTGAATCTAGTTCAGTATGAATTATTATGATAAATATTTATACACTGTAACACCAAGACACTTACACAACACAAGCATTTTCCTATAAATAAAACACGATGTTGATCTGTGTATTGTACACTGTACGGTTTCAGACAGTTCATGTTTTCATATTTCACACTGAGTCAGGCTGCATGGCAGTTTCATAATTCAGCAGCTTGAGGGGATTTTGTGGGGAAAGTGAATTTATATTCATGTAATTCAACTGTTTGGACAATTCCACAGTTTAAATGTTCAACCAGATTTAACATCAAATCACACTACTTATAGTTTTAATGGGTTCTGTGGATGTTAACGTTGATGACAATTAGTGTTGCACCAAGTACTAGGAATATACTGTTGAATTTCAAGATTCTCTTTTTAAAAAAAAGACATTTCAGCAATATTTCAGAACATGCTAGTGAGTGTTATCAGCAAATTAATTTGGTCTCGAAGTACGAATTCATAATATAACACTAACTTTTGTGGAGATATCTGCAGAAGTATTGCCAATGACTGGATTGTGTACGCTCCAGGTATTAACACAAATTGAAAATCTAATCCTGTAACACTTGTGCTTGGCTGTAGGTTCACTTTTTTTCCCTCTGTTAAAGTGAGTCGGAGATTCAGAAAACATGGTTTCACAAAATCTAGCAGAGCATGGATTTTGCAATTTTTAAGAACTATTTATTCATTCAGGGGATATGTGCATTGCCTCCTAGGCTTACGTTTGTTGTCTATTTCTGAGTCCCTTTGAGTGTCTTGCTGGGCCATTTTGCATTTAATTTAATTTGCATTTAATGAACGAACACTTTTCTATGGGTCTAGGTTCACAATTAGGACACACTGGGCAAGGACAGAAGATTTCCTTCCCCAGAGGAGTGAACCAGACAGACAATCCAGTAGTTCTATGGTCACCTAAACTACCATTAAAGTAAACATGTTTATTTAACTACATTAATTTAAATATCCCAGCTGCCAAAGTAGGATTTAAACTTGCGTCTCTAGATCAATAATCCAGACCTCTGGGTATCAATCCAAAAACCTAATCATCATGCTACTTTGTGAGAAAGTTCTAAAAGAAAATGCACTTTTGGTTCTAAAGGATAAGCTTTATTTTAGACATTAAAATTAATAGACAGAAAGATGACCTTGCTTTTGTACAATGAACATCAACTCTTTAAACTTCACTGTTAATGTAAAGGAAGAGGTGTTGTGTGTAGAAGGAACGTGGGTTCTGAGAGTCTACAGGAATTTTACCGAGTGAGGGAGCTGTGATGCAAAGAGTGAGGAGGATATCTGAGGAAGCTCAGTTTATTTTGAGCATGAAATATACAGGGTCCTGTAAATATGAAGACTTCGGAGATAAGGCAAGCTAACTTTTTGATTAAGGGTTCTAGTTAACTGGAGAAATTTAGAGTGATATGATTTCATTCTCTTCTAACAGATGACCTGCACTGACATTAAAGAAAACACTTTCTGTGATAACTTGTTGCAGGGATGCAGCCGGTGATGTACTCAGTCCATGAAGCATTGTGCGGAAGAGCTCATTGGGTTCGGGCAGGTTCTGATATCTACTATTACAAGTATGTTTCCCTCTTGTGATACCAGTTATGATGTTTGGGTTGAATACAAAATAACAAAGCTCAGTGTCATTATGTGTGATAGCTGGGCTGGTGAATGATATTATAGAGGATAGTCTGACCTTCATATTGACTCTTATCCCAGCTCCACCAGTCATTTAAGGATGCAATTAAGGAAGTAGGTTTAGTGAAATTGAATGCTTGTTGTCATCTCAGTGCTCACTCCTACTATGATCACTCTATAGAGACTGCCCACTCCTATCTTGCTCACTGCCAACTCACTTTCTTGCACTTTGTCAGAGAAGAGAAATTTAAGCACAGAAAGTAATTATTTCAACTTATTGTACTTGCGTTACCATTAATTACCTAAATTAATCCTTTATCATTTTCCGAATGGATGCTTCATGTTCTTTAGAAACGGCATATTTCAT
>JARFYF010000061.1:12164907-12175339 GCA_030265395.1 Rhina ancylostomus | reverse complement strand
GTAGCACTTTCTTCTCTGAGATGCCTTTCTGTAACCATTCCTTTATAAGACTTGCATCATCTATCAGCAGGTCTTGCAGTAGCAGAGAAGCAGTTCTGGGAGGCCATGTATTCTAACATGAAGGTTATAATTTCAACCTGTTTTATTTTGAATTTGCTAATTGGTATTGGTTTATTATTGTCGTTTGTACTGAGGTACAGTGAAAAACTTGTCTTGCATACCGATCGTACAGATCAATTCATTACACAATGCAGAACAATAGTAGAGTACTATGCTATAAAATTAATGTTTTATCTGGGTTGTTGAATGCACTGTGCAATGGCCCAGGTGTCCTAAGTAGAAGGAACTCAGTAGGTTGGCCAGCATCTGTGCTGGTGGTGAAAGGAATTGTCGACGTTTCAGGTTGAGACCATGCATCAGGACATCCTTCTCCCCCACTAATGCTACTTGACCCACTGAGTTTCTCCAGCAGTTTGTTTTTTGCTCCAGATCCCAGCATCTGCAGTCTCTTGTGTCCTAAGGACAATATATTTTACCAGAATATATCACATCAGTGGAGTGGTGCTGACAATTGAGGAAATATCTGAGGTTTGAATTAACCTGCATTATACATCTATCTCAATGCAGGTAGCATTCTTCTTAATTAGGCTGCAGTGGGGATGAACATTGCAGGGAGGTCTGATGCCTCAAGCATCATGCTGCTTGATGATTGTATATTTGTCAACACACCAGTCACATCCTGGAACAGGGATGATTTCCACCTTCTTTATCTTAGCTCCTAAAGAATCATTTCAATGATAAAGCTGCGGCAAATCAATGAACCTGCCCATCAATTATGAAAATGTTAGTTTCTGCCACCCTTAGTCTCCCATGTTCAATTCTGTAGGGTGGTCCTACTCTGTGCTAGCAAACCGTAACATGAAGCTTGAAAATATGAATTGCAAATCACACCTGATTTTAAATCAATGCAGACATTTTAATGTCACGGATACAAATTGAGACAACTTTGCTTCATCACACTGGTAAGAATTAACTCCAAACTTTCCCTTTTGCTGTTAATTGTTTTCTTTCAACTGCTCATAATCACAGAGTAAAACAACATGGAAACAGGCCATTCAGCTCAACTTGTCCATGTCAACCATAGTGCCCACCAAGCTAGTTCCGTTTCCCTGCATTTGTCCATATCCCTTTTAAACCCCATGTACTTATTCAAATGTGTTTTGAATGTTGTTATTGTACCTGCCTCAATCACTTCCTCTGGCTGCTAAATCCATATATGCACCACCCTCTGTGTGAAGAAGTTGTCCTTTGGGTCCTTTTTTAAATCTTCACCTCTCATCTTAAACGTATGCCCTCTAGTTTATAGTTCCCCTTCCCATTATCAAGCCTGATGTCTTTCCATTTAGTTTGGGCCTGACTTCTTCAAGTTATCTTAATGAAGGACAAAGGCCTTTGGGGGGAAAAATACAAGAAAACATCTTCATTAATTTTTATCTATAATATCTGTGTGTAGTTTGTATGTTCTCCCCGTGATCATATGGATTTCTTCTGTGTGCTCTGGTTTCCCAAAGAAAAGCCAGTCGGCTTTTGTTAGTTGGCTAGTGTTAGTTACTCCTAGTGAAGGTGGTTGGTAGAAGAAACAAGTAAAAGAGAATGGGTTACAGGGAAATAAGTGGGGGAATGGGATCAATGGGATTGTACTGAGAGTTGGCATAGACTTGAAGGCCCAAATGTCTGTCTCCTATGTCATGATATCATATAACAAAAACAAAATGAAGAGACCATGTAACTTCTGACCTTTTAATAAGAAACTAACAGTATCAAACTCTAGACTGAGTTGATGTGCTATGAGAACATATATGAATATTTCACTATGGACAATGCAAGCAGATTGCCACGTTCCCTGGAAACTAACTCCGGTCAGACCATAACATTTGATGGTGTCCTTTAGAAAGCCAAGTAACCTATGTTTATGTCTTCCCTGATACAGAAAATTACCCTTGATGACAGAATGTCCATTCTATCTTGTAAATTTCATCTCATGCACAGATACAGTTACGGTAGAAATGCCCTTTTAAAGGTGACGTCTCTTTATTGAGCCCTTGCAAGATAAACGTTCATACTGTCCAAAATCTTTTCCAGCACATTTCCAGAAAGGAGAAAACTAATGTTCTGAAAAGATTTAACTCATTTAGTGATCCACGTTGCTAATCAGTGTTGGGATCTCTTTACAAATCGTATTGTAAAATGCCTCAAGGGTAAATAAAAAAAAATCAGCAGATGGTGGGAATCTGAAATAAAAAAAGAGAAACTTGGAAACACACAGCAGGTCAGGAATCATCTGTAGAAAGAGAAAAAGTATTGTCTTTTGGGTGGTTGACCTTTCGACAGAGGTATAGAAATCAAAAATGTTATAAGTTGTAGAGAAAGGAAGGGGTGAAGTGAACAAAGGGAATGTCTGTGATGGAGTGGAGATGAAAGGAGACAAATGTGGTGGTGGTGATAAGCACAAAAAATAAATAACCAGTGCAAGAACTGCTTTCTTTTGTAAAAAAGGAGTTTTTCTATTAATCAAGCAATTCACTAATTAATTATCAAGGCCCTTTTGCAGTGCAAACATGAAACAATATGAGCCAAGACTACGCAGTACTGCAAAGACATCCACACAAGGCATAGAATCATTGTACACACACTGATGGTATTCTCAAAATATGTCAGGAGAAGAAAACTAATCATAATTAACAGCCACAACACAGGAAGGAAACTGTGAAGACCCCAAAAGTAGTTACTGTCATGAGTGGATTGGTTGAAAAATATGTCATTATGTCCAGCGAGGGAGACAACACATCCTCAGGCTCAAAATAATCCTGTAAGTGCCAGATAGTTTCATTTTTTTTTAACAAGTGCCCTTTATGGCAATAGTATGAAAGTAGTGCCATTGTACCATCTGTAATTTCTTCCTTAAACTCACATGCATGATCTTCTGCACTGCTACAATATTCTGGTGTTTACAGTAAATCTTTTATTTCCACTAGTTTTGCAGTTCAGAATAAGTAATAAAACCAATGTCCTTCATGTTTCCTCAGGTGAGTTACATTCACCCAGGTCTGATTATTCCAACCCTGAGAGTTCCCAACTGGAAGGAGGACAGCAAGGAGACCCAAGAGTGCTGCATCCCCAGCCGATGGGAAATCAGTAGCAGCAGCCAAAGATGCACCAGGCAGGGTCCATATTACATACTGGTGCTACAAGAAATATAGATGATATCCCTTCAATAGCTCGCAGAGTCTTGAGGCAATGGATACCTGTTTCATTTGACCAAGGACAATATTCAGGCTGGAAACACCAAGAAGTACATGGACCTGGGAAATATGCATAATTTATATTTAACTTTATAAAAATGGTACATATAGTGTGCAGTTCAGGTTGAAATGCTATAAATACTATTTCTGAATTTGTGCGTCATTCCAAAAGAAAAGATAATGACAGAAAGGCAATGATTTGTCAAGACCAGAGAGACTGTATGATCTTAATTGACCCATTTATAGTTATTGCACTTCACAAAAAGAGGGATTAAACTAAGGCTGTGAAAAAAGCATGTCATTCACTTTCTACAGCATGTACATCTTAAAGTCCTACACAGTGGTATTAAGTCCGACACCACCACTGTGTCACCCATGCAGAGAATCATCCAATTTGCTGTGTGCACCTTTACCAGAGCATGAGTACATTGATGGGATGCTACAGGTGTGAAGCAGCTTGGCTCTCCAGTCAATCTGCTGGCTGCATTAGTGAAAGGTTCACCAGTGCTCAAGTCAAGGGTGGTCCTACATCCACATCACCACCATCTGAGCAACAAGTTCACTCAAAGGCTCTGTTTTCAATACTTGTGAATAATTCACAACAGTGATCATATCAAAATAATGTCCAATCTGTCACAAAGCATAGTTAAATATATTACACCAGAACATCCTGTGGAGTAAAAGCACTCAAATGTGTCATCCCTTCTAACCTCTATTCTGCCCTGTGCATCCCAATGGCAACAGTAGACATGGGCCTGGAAATTGTTGCTGGCTAGGAAGGCACATTAATTTGATGAGTTTCCAGTAGGTGCTATATGACATATGCCTCAAGGTGTAATATGCTCTAGACTGGGCTTTTCACATTGAAAGATCTTTGGTTGTTCTGCAGCAGTGGGCAATGGAGATCTTTATGGAGAGAGGCCCAGGGAGGTCAAGGGATTTGTAGAATGAAGACATTTTAGTTAGAGGTGATGATCAAATTCTTAAGGGCTTGTTGGAGCATTGAATGGGGTGAGGTGAAGGTTGATGTTTGGCTCCTGTAATGGTTTGAGTTGTGGGGTGGTTTGCTGTTGGATTATGAGGGTTGGAATTGCAAGCAGGGACTGGGGGTAGTGTGGGGTGGAATAGACATGGTGAGGGATAAATTTTTAACTTGGAGGATCTGCCTGAGAATGCACCAGCATTGATGGCCTTGAACCTATCTGGGCAGGTCTCCTTTAAAGACCAACAAAGCAAGTCTCAGATGTGTTGTGCAGACCTTCTGGGTGAGTGCTGGGTCAGGCATGGATACCAGTAATAGGGCTGGCATTGTATGCCAAACATCATATGCCACAGCATCGTATGCCACAGTAACTGCCCAGTCATCTGCATGTGCAGGTTCTTTAGAAGTTGGATGAGCTGGAAGGAAAGTCACAGGTTCCTGGTTTGTGCTAAGTAAAGTATTTTCCAAAGTAATTGTATTGGGTAATACGCATGAACAACGTGCCACGTGATTGAATTTCAAAGCCATGTGTTAGGGTCACCCTGATGTTGGGCACCCAACCAATATTCAATCAATAAACCAGGCAAGAGGCCAGAATGTCTTCTCAAACTTCATTGAAATGCCAGTCAAACATCTACTTTAAGCACAGGTCACCTGAGGAAAGTTCTGGGCATCCTGGGGCAATGTTAGAGTGATCAAAACCTATTTCTCTCAGATTCCCCTAAGCCATGGTTTCTGGGATTGTGGATGATCCTTTTGGAAAAAGGTGGGAAAATCTTCCATATTCCAGTCATGATTTGAACCACAGATATTATGGGAGTAATGGGATAGTGGGTTAGTTAAGAAAAGTGGTCCTAAGATAAAAGGTCACCCATGGACTTATTGAATGGTGGAGGAGGCATAATGGGGTGAATGGCCTAGTGCTATTCATTTTCCCTTTGTTCATGGTGCATTATAATTATTACAGAGATAATTTTGAAGTTATTACAAATACTTCAAAATTTGTAAAGCTCTTGAACAGGAAGCTGTTCAAGAGCTTTAATGAGCATTGTCAAACATTCATCATCATTCCACACTGGGAGATGTTGGGGTGATGACCACATGCTTGGTCAAAGAAAGAGGTTTTAAGGTAGTTAAAGTGTGAAAGAAAGATACAGCAGAGGAGGTTTACAAATGGATAACTTCTGTACCTTTAGTTATCCTAACAAAGGTTATTTCTTTCACTTTTTCCTGTGCCTTTACAGGCCAGTTTTTAATCCTATTTCATACAGAGTGAAATCCTTCAGTGTTTTACTTGTTCCTTCTCCAATGTGTAACTAACTATTTCTGGAATGTTCACCAGTCAGATTCTTCTCTCCAATAGATTGGGTGGCCTGCAGCTTATTGTGCAGGGCTGTGTGGTTGGTGCCATTATCAACAGCTCTTTCTTTTACATAAGCTTTTTGCTTTCATCTGTTTCCAATTTGTCCATTAAGCAAAATTGATCTAATGCAGTGTGGTATCCAGTGCTCAAATTGCCTTATGTTACAATAGTTGAGAAATTTTTCGGTTGACAGAAAATTGCCTCCTTATCGATTGTTAGGTGGTGCAATCATTTTTTTTCTAGCTTACGGACAGTATTTGACACACATCATATTATGCCTTTGGATTGTAGTAGACCCTCCTTGGAATGTGATTTCTGGTGCTAGAGGGTGCCACAATTTTAGAATTTGAATTCTGAAAAGTGAGTTAAGATCATTCATTTCCTCCCAGTAATCAGAATGGGTATTTTGAATTCCCAGTGGGAGTGTGTTAAACGAACACTGGAAATACAAATTAGCATTAATAGACCAGATGAAGCATAAAGCGTGGAACTTCTCACACATTGGTAACCTGGAGTTAAGTTACTAAGAGTTGCAGCTTTCAGTATGGCTTCTGCATATCATCAAATTTTGTATGATCAGACATCAAGATGGATAGTTATTCAGCAGCAAAAAATACAAAACACTTTCTTAAGTCATAAAAGGCTCTAATTACCTATCAAATCCATGAGTTGGATGGACGTGCTATGGACATGGATTCAGGGTGAGAACAACACAAAGCTTTGACTTCACAATTAGCAGTGTTATAGAGACAAAGAGTAATACAACATGGAAACAGGCCATTTGGCCCAACTTGTCCATGCCAACCATGGTGCCCAGCAAGCTAGTCCCATTTGCCCACATTTGGCCCATCTCGCTCCAAACGCCTCCTCTCCATGTACTTATCCAAATGTCTTTTAAATGTTGTTATTGTACCTGCCTCAACCACTTCCCCTGGCAGCTCATTCCATATACTGACCACCTTCTGTGTGAAGAAGTTGCCCTTCAGGTCCCTTTTAAGTCTTTCACCTCTCACCTTAAGCTTATGCCCTCTAGTTTTAGTTCCCCTTACCTGGGAAAAAGACTATGTGCGTTCACCCTCTCTATGCCCCTCACAATTTTAAACACCTCTATAAGGTCATCCCTCTATCTCCTACATTCCAAGGTATAAAGTCTTAGCCAGCCTAACCCCTCCCTATAACTGAGGCCCTTGAGTCCAGGCAGTATCCTCATAAATCTTCCCTGCACTCTTTCTGGTTTAATGTCTTTCCTATAACAGAGCGACCAAAACTGTACACAATAAGTGTGGTCTCACCAATGTCTTGTACAACAGTGGATAAAGAATTAATCTGCATCTGTGGTAATCCTTCACAATTTTTGATGGGGTGCTAACCTGATCATTCAAACTAACTTAACTCCACTGTTAAATTGACAGGCAGAGGATTGTCCAATGAGCTCAGTAAGAATTTGCCAACACTTGCTGGTGACTGTAGCTTCCAGTCTGGAATGTAAAAATGAACAAAAGATGAGTGATGGCAGTAGAGGGTTTATTTGAAATTTTCTTCTGTGGTTAGTCACATGAGCTAAATACGTGATACAGTCATGCAGCAAATATGCATAGTGCTTCATTTCAAACTTTAACTCCATTAAAGTCTGTGGGACTGAATTTCAGAACTGTCACACATACATAAATGCTACGTTATCACAGATCCAGTGGACATGACCAAGCATGATGAATTTTAAATGGTTCTTAAAATGATCCTGGAATTCCAGGAGCCTAAAATTGGGAGATTTGGTTTTAGGTTGTAATTTTTATTCATTTAAAATAATAGATTTTAAACATACCATATTCCAAATCTCAATCTGTTAAATTTCTGTTCTGCAGTTCCATTAGCTATGAAATTTCCTTAAAGCTTTCCAGGAATATATTAAAACCATGTGTGATGTATATGCTCATACCTTTTGGTACTGACAAATGATGTAGCACCTCAGGTTAATGTAGACATGTGTGAAAAGTGCTTTTATTATCGGGAATAATGTTGATATTCCCCTCGAGACTGTCCATCTAATCCCTTGAAGTAGAGGGTGAGATACCTTTGTGATAAAGAACCTTTGAACAACTGGGTGGCTGCTGGGCTACTTAAGATGGACATTGGGAATCAACCATTTGATGGTGACCTGCAGTTGCGTGTAAGTTAGATTTTTCTATGTGAAAGCCTTCAGTGAACCAATTAATTTATATGGCAGTCTGACAGCTTATTTAAGCAGTTTATTTTTTTGGTGTCAGCCAATTACTAAATTCAATGAATACGGTTTTACAACATGACATGGTGTGACTAAACTGCACATGGCAACATACATCTGTATCTGCTGTGTAATGTAAATACCCTGTGTAATATGCAGAGTTGTGATGTGCAGTTGTGCAATGTTCATTACAAAATATATATTCATGTGTAGACTACACATGCAAAAAAAAAAATAAATATATATATATATATAAAACACAATGTTGTTTTGTTGTAATATTATTTGAAACAACATTTTTGACAAAGTGGATCAAATGGATTCTTTGCGTGGATGGCTAATATTATTCTGTTCCCTCAGAAATCATTATCGTGCTTATGGAGCAGAGGAAAAAGGACAAAAAGAAACAGCATTTTACACTTTGACCTTCACTATTACGTTCCTGCACTCAAAGGATGTCTGCTATCTAGCATATCACTACCCGTACACCTACTCAACACTAATGGTATGTGGCTTTCTTATAAGACAGTGGACAAGTATTGCAGCGTAACCTTCTGATTACATCTACAGAACAGTCTGCCAGTGTAACATGACCAGACAAATTTGTCCCATTATAAGATGATCACCCTAAATGATCAAAGCCATCAAACTATAAAATAGAACAAAATTCCCCAGTAGAATATGAATGAGTCTATTGCAGAAAGTAGTAATTAATTAACATGCTATAAAATCTGAGGCCAAGCTGAAACATTTTCCAACTTGAGTTTCTCCAACTGATGGAGACCCTGATACCACTATCTTTGCTTTGGTGTGCATCTATCGTGATGTGGCTTCAGGGGTTGGCTATCTGTGATAACAGAAACTAACTCATTGTGCATTTCTTAATTACAGTTCATTTTCCTATTTATATGGTTTTCTCGCTTTTCAGTGCTGACAAATGCCTCAGATATCAGCAACATAACTGTGGGAGCTGAAGCTTTCTCTGGTCATTTCTATGATGGTAAATGCATTTTAGCCCAGAAAATTGCAGACAATTGAAAATTGCCATTCTTCTGAATGGCAGAAGAATTTTGTTCATGATGTTCACATCCTGTGAATGAATGCATAAAAATAAAATCAGTTCTAGCAACCTGATTTGTGCTGGGGTATGACTCTCCTCTCCTGGAGACCAAGATGTAGTTTTAGCACCATGTTTTACAATGATCTGCGGAAAATCAAATTTTTATCATTTAGCTTTCAAATATATTGAGCACTGAATGACATGAAAGATTTTTAATCATTGGAACATGTGAGCCAGAGCGGTGGAGAACAGCCATTATTTTTTACAAAAAAATTTGTTACAGGTGTACTTTAGATTAGATATCTCTGTAAACTAAAATTGAATTTCTTTCTTCAAGTAAAATGATATTGAAATGGAATCAAGTCCTGAATTTGTTCTCAATAAAAAAAATATTTGAATAGTAAGACATTACTATTTTGACTGCCTTGTTGTGTGCACTGCTGCTTTATTACAGGATATTGATGGGAGCTTTTCTACTTTTTTCTAAATAACTTTTGGAGTGTGTGTAAAATGAATTGACACAACATTGCAACGTGATCTCTAATTCAAAATGGGGCTTGAATTTAATCTGTGCTGGGATGATGGTGACACCCGTATTAACACAGTGCTTCACCCCTTGCATAATTCAATATAAGGAAAGATTACTTTTACATGGAATCTTCTATGAGCTCAGATTTCATGCCAATCCTTTGCTGAGTGGAATTCTACAACTACCTGCTTCTAGCACGACCACCCATGTTAGAGTGAGTCAGTGGCCATTAGCAAAGTGTTTCTCTGCACCTTGGAGTGGTTTACTGATCAGGCAGAGGGGTCTCAACAAAAAAAAAAGTCAATTTGCGTTGGGAGCCATTGACTGTAGCAATGTTAATAATCAATCCAAGACCTTGGCCCACTGGCCTTGGTACAACAGTTTCTTAGACACTGCTTATTCAATTAGCTGAAATAGATCATTCTTATCAAAAAGGTGTGAAAATGAGCAGGAAATCCTAACCATGTATTTGCATCAAGGTTTCGCCTGTTTCTTTCAGACTCACCTGTACCTTCTTGAACAGTCGCTCAATCCTGATCAGGTTTACTTCATGCACCAGGTATTGTGTTCCACTCTCGGAGCTAACAACTGTCCAGTGATCACAATTACCGCAAGCCCAGGGTCCCAACCTGAACAGCTGCAACAATTTTGTAAGTAACCATATTTCATACTTTTCTCTCCAATGCATTCTCACCAAGACAAGGTGTGGTTGTGCTGTGTGCTGCTTTGATTGGCATTGCTTCCTGTTTTCATGGGATGAGGTTCTCATGGTATGGATGGGAATGGTGCAACCATCATGGAATCTCAGAGACATAGAGCAGCTTTGGTCCATTGAGAATTGGCGACCATCCACTACTCATCTGTACTAATTGTAATCAATCCGACTGAACCTGCAGGGAGTGGTAGACACTGCCAAGTCCATCACAGGCTCGTTATGGTTTTCCATCCAGTCTATCTTCATGGTTTGTTGCCTCA
>JARFYF010000061.1:12103888-12117448 GCA_030265395.1 Rhina ancylostomus | reverse complement strand
CAACTTACAGTGGTCAATTAGCCTACCAACCTGCACATTTTTAGGATGTGGAAAGAAACTGGAACACCAGGAGGAAGTGCACACAGTCACAGGGTGTTCAAATACCACACAGACAGCATCAGAGGTCAGGATTGCACTTGAGGCAGTAGGTCTACTAGCTTCACCACTCTGCCACCCTCAGTTATTGGTCATTTTTCAGGTTTGGTGGTGTGCTTGATTTAAAACTTAAAACGTCCCTTTCCCCAAGATATTTGAACTTAATTTGGACAACAAGAAATAATTGTCTACAGCTGCACCTGACGGAATAGATGTCAATCACTAAGTGGATGTTCTAGAGTGATGTAAACGAAGCAAGTCTAAGCAAAGTGCCTGGATTTATTGACAGACAGTCAAACAGTGGGTTTGAACCTTTAGCCTGTGAGCCACATGTGGCTAATTCAGCACACTACTGCAGCCCATGTTGCATGCTGTTTATTTGAACAGTTAATATCTTTAGTTTGTTCATTGGAATATGTTTGACAGACACCTGACAGTGTGGAAATCAGAAGTACAACAGAATATAGACTTATATTGTTCTCCCATCAGATAACAGGTACAACACATTTTTAAATGAATGCGTGGAAGGTAAATTGCATGGGTGGGGGTCATGCTAACTCGACAACAAAGTGTAGCCCCCTCTGGCAAGTAGACTGAGAATCGCTGCTACAGACATTGTACACTGCTACAGTCCAAAGCTCTGAACTGCTATTGCTACAGTCAAGAGAAATCCACAATTTGTGTACTCCTCAAAAACCATGAAAGTCAATTTACTGTAGTGTCTTCTCTGCACCTTTCCCTGACTGCAGGATCTCAAAATTCCAGCTTCAGCCTCTGCTGGCACTCCTAGTGTGTTATGAGCACAGAGCTTGGAGACCAGATGAATCATTCGACCAGATCTTACTTAATGGGATGAGGTCATGCTGCAGTCTCATAAGGCATCTGAACATTGGCATCTTGCTCCACAATGGCTTGATTTTCATCCCAGTTTTTTTATCAAATTGATCAGGTGTAGATTACCAGCAAAGGCAGCTAGACGATACAACCTCATTTTATCAGCTTCATCTGAACTTATTATTCTAATAGTGCCTGTTAGATAATGTGCCAGTGTTTATTAACAGCTTCCAGTATTCACAATTATAATTGCGGGTTGATTAACTGGCACCATAACAGCCATTGACTTATTGGCATCAACATTTGGCAGGCCTAATGGCTCAGGAGATAGGAAATCAGGGAGCTGCTTTAGAACCATGGAATTAATATATCTTCTAGTTTAAAACGTAATCTCTTTGTCATGGCTGTTGCCACTTTTTTCCCACTGGATTGCAGTTCCAGTAATTTAACTAATAAACTTAGGGCAAAAACCTGTGCTATTTCTCAAAGGCTTGTCACTATTCCAGCCTGTAGACAACTCTGCTTCAGAAGCACAGAATAATTATTTTAAATGCATGAACCTCACAAACTCGGAAGAAATTTCCTCCATGTTTATCTGTGGTAAGATATACTTACGTAAAACTGGACATATCACTGCTGTGCTCCAATGTCAAAACCACCTTGATCTCCTCTTTAAAGTCTCTCAGTCGTTCTACTTCATTACCACATCTAGTACTGACTCCCCCAGTAATGACACTGAGTATACTAATTGAGGCGACAATCCTTGTTTTATTTCATGACTTCTGAATATTAGCTTTTTATCTTCTACCAGTTTTCCTCAGAGTAACTTATCACATTATCATCATTTGTTATAACAGCAAAGCTCTCTGAATGTCACCCTCAATTCCTTCTCCTAGTTCAGTCTTCAGATAGAATGATGGATCTTCTATTACTTCTTAATCCAGACAGACTTTGAACTCCACTGCCAATGAAGATGCATTTTGTGACTAACTAGGTAATAAATATGATTTACTACTTGCTCATTTAATTCAGTCTAAAATCACACCAATGTCTTTTCCTTTCATTATTCTCTTACAACCCTTTGACATTCAAAGGGTTAACAGCTTTGTTTGGCCTCACACAGTTAAGTATTACATTTCTTTGTGATTTAGCTAAACATGAAAGGAAATCAATTATTTTAGGCTTTTTACTATATTCTGTGGGCATATGTGAAATTACAGAAAAAGCATAAAATCTGTGGTTTGGGAGCTTCACCACCATTAGTAATCATCACACTTTCCCAGTTTAGAGGGTACAGACTTACCACTTAATATCTGATGCACAATTCATTGTGCTCACCCACAACTGCTGAGGAGGTGGATACTTTAGATCTGCTGACTAAAGGTAGTTGTGACAGCAATTCCACAGGTCTGCATCTTACCTGCTCTCATATCACGGTGTGGATATCAGTACATTTACCTAAAAAACTGCGTAATTAAAGAGGCTGTAATTGGGGTTGTGGTTTTAGTTCCCGAATCAAGAGTCTAACCGTGCTTAGCTAGTAAGTCGATCCTGTCTGTATTAATTTCTGCGATGTGTCTCGCAGAACTGATTCTATTTGTTGGCTTGCAAATAACAGTGATTTTGTCTAATCAATACAAGGTTTCTGCCTGTGTATGTGAATTAGTGCTTATATGTAGTTAACAGTCAGCCTTTTAAATTGAAACTTTGGGCTGTTTCAGCTTCCACAATTCTCTTTTGCAATCCCATGTTCATATATTTTATGCATCAGCACCCATCAGTGATCCCCTTGATGGAATATCTCTTGGGATGTGCTAAGGTAGATTAACTATTATTGACCCTCTGTGGTCAGGTTCTACATAATCGGCTCAGCTGAGCAGCCTCCTGTGCAACTGATCTGTTTCACTCTTTGTCAGTGAAATAAAAAAGGTCATTGACTTGAAATACTATCTCTGTTTCTCTCATCACAGATGCTGCCCAACCCAATGAGTATTTCTAGCACTTTACGTTTTTATTTCAGATTTCTAGCGTTTATAGTTTTTTTTACTTTTTGATCTCATCAGTAACTCATGTTTTGCACTTTGGCAGCAATTGTAAGAGTTACCACATCAATTTTAATCTGACACTTTCTTTAACGCCTACACCCTATTAGAGAATTTATGGAGAAACTGAAGTGTCAACATATGGGGAGATGACTTAATAAACAGTTTGGCACATTTAAACATGAAACTTGGATAGAGTAACTGAGACACTTTGTTGACAGAAATGTTTAAAAAAACCAGACAAGTAAAGGAAGAGAAATTATCATTCTTCAGTAAGGAATAACCTTGATGAAGTGGTTATTCTTTTTCTGAAATAAGCATAATTGGACCCAGTACTATTTGTCTACTTTAATCCCCAGTATAGGGTTATGGGAGTTTAATGGGGAAAAAATTAATGTGAGAATGCTGTACTGTTAGCAAGTTGCAGTGGTTGATTAAAATGAAGCAGTTTTGTCTAAAGTACTACATTATTGGCCTCTCTCCACAAACAATGCAGCTCTAAGTAGCAACTCTAGTTAGTTTAGTCATTTTGATATGTCCTGATGGCAAGTATTCAGTTCAAGTTAACAATCTTAAGGAAGCTGCAGCTTGGATCCAAGCTCTTTCTGTATTTGAATAATGTAAATTGTTGTTAGTACCAAGTAGTTATAAAAGATTCAATTATTATTTTCTTGCATATCTTTTTGAAAATAGAAGACTGAGAGGTAATTGTATATGTTCCTTACATAAAAGAAGAGGCTATTCGGCCCATGGGTCTCAGAGCAGTCCCATCAGTTCCATTTCCCCAGTCACCTCCCTGCAATTCATTCTCCCCCACATGCCTATCGACTCCCCTGATTCTCCTGGAACCTACCACACAAGGAGTAATTTATGGTGGCCAATTAACTTACCTTGTAGCATATCATTTGGTGTGTGAGAAGAGGCTGGAGAATCTGAGAGAATCCCTTCAGTGCCAGATAAAGTGCAAACTCCACACAGACAGCACCAGAGGTCAGGATCACTAGAACTGGCAGAGATCTTTGCAATTATAGTCACAAAGTTATACAGCATAGAAATAAGTCCGTCAGCCCAACTTGTCCATGCTGACCAAGTTGTCTACTTGCACTAGACCCATTTCTCTGCATTTGGCCTCTATGCCTCTAAATCTTTCCTATCCATGTATCTGTTGAAATGACTTATAAACATTATAATTGTACCGACCTCTACCACTTCCTCTGGCAGCTCGTTCCATATACCCAAAACCCTCTGTGTGGAAGAAGTTACCCCTCAGATCTCTTTTAAATATTTCTCCTCTCACCTTAAACTTATACCTCTTAATTTTAGACTCGCCTGTCCTGGGAAAAAGGCTGTGACCCTTTACTTTATCAATGCCCCTCATGATTTTATGTACCTCTATAAGGTCACCCCTCAGCCTCTGTCGCTCCAAGGAAAATAGTCCTAGCCTATCTAGTCTCTCCTGATAGCTCAAGGCCTCCATCCTTATGAATCTTTTCTGTACTCTTTCTGGCTTAATGAGATCCTTCCTTTACCCAGGAAACCAGAACTGCACACAGTATTCCAAGATTCCAAGTGCGGCCTCACCAATGTCTTGTACAGCTGTTACATGGTGTAACAACTCTTGTACTCAATGCCTGCTTCACCACTCTGTCTACCTGTATCTCCCTGTCAACTCTAATGAAAGAGTTTGACAGCATTTCGATAGAGAAGATCTTTCCAATTACAGGTGAGATTATAGTTCCAGCAACCTGGCTTTGATTTTGACCTCCAGTGCTGTCTGCATGGAGTTTCTATCTTCTCACTGTAATTGCATGGGTTTCTCCTGGGTGTTCTGGTTTCCTCCTAAGTTCCTAAGTCATGCTGGTTGTTGGGTTAATTGACCACAGTAAGTTACTCCAAAAGTAGGTGGGTAGTAGAAGAAGCAGATGGGTATCATGGGCTATGTATGTGTGAAAATAGTTTACAGGGATATCACCAGGGGATAAGATTGTTGTGACTGCTCTGTGAGCCAGCATCGACCCTGGGCTGAATGGCCTCCTTCAAAGTCATAAGATGTAAAATATGAGAACAGAGCCAGAGGACAATAATGTTGGATGGATCCTAATAATTCCAATCAGGAGTTTAGGAGAAATTTTCTTACCTCGTGGATGGAATATGTCATGAGCCACCACAAGGAATCATCAAGACAACTTGATGTATCGATACATTTAACAACATGGTAGATTCAATTTCTTGTGGTTGAAATGAAATCAATATGTCCGTTCATACCATGAGTAACACATTATACGTGGTATATTAGAAAGAGAAAAGTGGAAATTAATAGCTTAACAATTAGAACGATGCACTTTGTCTTTTCACAGAATACTACCACAAGTATGCATTGTGTGTGATTCTTCAATGAAATGAATTATTAACTAGAATTCAAGTAATTCTGTAACATAAGCCATCTCTCTCTCTGGAGGATATTCTGGCTATCCTGTGCATTGCCCTTTCAGTATTGTGAATCAGTGGCTTTGAATGAAGTGTTAATTAGGATACCATGTACAGCTACTGTATATGAAGTGGTGTCTCTCGTTTTTGTTAAGTGTAAGTCTGACTGCATTGGCTACAGAATACTGATGTACACTTTCAAAGGAAATATGCCCATCACCCTAAACCACAAGCTGGAGTTTGCACTGGTAGACTGAAAGCATTTAAGCGGTTATTGATCACAATAGTGTCTTTTATTTGGTTAAAAACCTGTAAAATGGAAAATTTCACAAGCTATTAGACTGATTTTTAAATTTAATTCTTGTACATGGATGAAAGATACAAGAGGGCAATGGACAAATAAATTACTTCAGTTCTGGTTGCCTCATTATAGGAAGGATGTGGAAGCTTTAGAGAGGGTGTAGAGGAGATTTACCAGGATTCTGCCAGGATTGGGGAGCATGTCTTATGAGGATGGGTTGAGTGAGCTAGGGCTTTTCTCTTTGGAGTGAAGGAGGATGAGAGATGACGTGACAGAATGATAAAAGGCATAGATTGAGTGAAGAGTCAGAGACATTTCCCCAGGATGAAAATGGCTAACACGAGGGGGCATAATTTTAAGGTAGTTGGAGGAAGGTATACGGGGGATGTCAGAGGTAAGTTTTTTTTTACACATATAGAGTGGTGGGTGTGTGGAACACATTGCCGGCAGAGGTGGTGGAGGTAGATACAATAGGAACATTGAAGAGAATTTTAGGCATATGAATGATAGAAAAATGGAGGGCTATGTGGGACAGAAAGGTTAGATAGGTCTTGGAGTAGGATAAAATATTGGCACAACATCATAGACTGAAAGGCCTATACTGCGCCGTAGTGTTCTATGTTCTATATTTCAGTCCAAGGGGAACCTGTGAGTTGGGACACTGAACCTAGCACAATGACTTCAGGTATTTCTGTGACTTTATCAACCACCAGGCTTTGGAATGTAGATTGAAATTTCACGTATGCCAGAAGCACAAAACAGGCTCACATCTCATTTTATACCATGCCCAATTTTCTTTCTCATTGGTGTAAAATGGATTGTCAATTTATAATGAACTAATGTTGTGCTACTGCCATTCATCAATTTCACCCTTTGGCCTTTAGTCTGGGTTCCTGTAGCTGCATGAATTTCTGCTGGAGACAAAGCCCTTTGGTTTGTATCTGACTGTGAGCCTGAAAAATGTAGTATTGTTAATGCCTGTTCCTTATCAGATAACCAAAGTCTTCATTTAACTATAATTAGAACCTGTATCCCTAATGAGAAAGAGTAGCAGGTTAAGCTGGTTTACATTCTATCTGAAATAGAATATGTGATTGAATAAAATGGAACCAATCACATGCAACTTAGATTTAGCACTGATCATCTCCAGCATTCTGCATTCTGGCAGAGTAGGGAAGTAGTCATCGGCATTTTGCTGAACAATTGCTCACTTGTAGCCCAAGCTTCCATTTACAATTGACAAGCAACATTGGAGGTAATAGAGCCGTGTGTTTTCAATCCATTAAAGGATAGTTGTTTCATTTCTTTTACCAACTATCAAAAACAAAAGTTCCTGGACAGCGATGTCATTACCCACCAGTTTTATGGACAAGCAAGCTAAAAGGTCATTTTATTGGATATGGCATCACATTTGCTTAAGTTACTGGACAAGCAGTCAAAGACATGAGTTCAAATCTCTCAGTTGCAGCTGAGTAATCTAAATTCAAGTAAATAAATAAATTGGGAATATAATTGAAAAACTAATCACAATAAAGGTAACCATGAAAATAGGAGTATGTAAAAACCCACTCAATGCCATAGTGTGCTTACCTAGTCAGACCCATATGTAACTCCAGCCTCAACAATGTGGTTGATTCTTAATGAGGGATGAACAATAAATGACAGAATTACTAGTGATGTCCTCATTCTATTTACAAAAAAAACAAATTGTTGCCTGAAGACAAAGGGGAACACAGCTCTGGAAAAGGTGTAGGATTCAAAAATGCCAGTGGAAAATCTAGGCAAGTATATAGGAAGTACCAACAGTTTGTTAGGAAGCACAATGATCCAGGAGATAACATTAGCCTAGAAACTGGTTTTCACCCTTGTGTGTATGCTAATGCAAAATTGTGTGTCCCTGTCCAAAAAACTAATGAAATGCACTCTTTAATAAATTGTTAGCATGTTTTCCCCGGTTTTGCTTCACTGAAATGCATCCTGTGTGATTCCTTATACCAGTTGCCTGTGGAGATTGCAGCTGCTGTGTCAGTGCTATCAGGAATCGTAGGAACCATGTCAGGATCTTAAAATACACTTTCCTTTGCAACCATAGCAACTGCACCAAGGGAGAGTAGGAAAACAACAGGACAGGGGAGGAGACATGTGTCTTCAAAGTGTCTGGCCGCATTCCCCAATTTGCCCCATAGCAATTGCTCTCTGGCACTTTGAGACATGGGGTTATAATGCTGTTGCATATCACATGAAGGATCCACACAATGAAAAGCAGGTGCTAATAAGTGTCCACTGCAGTACTGAATCCAAGATGCTCACACACAGAACTAATCAAGTAGGTCAATGATTGGTCAGGCACGGAGCAAATCATCATCAGAGATGCTTCAATTTATTTATAGTTGGTATCTTGGGGAGGGGTTCCTCAATTAACAGTGAGTCAAAAACGCAGGTCATTGGTTACACGTTTTTGCACTAATTTCAGGTGTTAATGATGAAATGGATAAACATTGACATCATTCCTGTGTACAAACAATGCTGGGGAAATGTCACTCATGCTAAGGTGAATTGTGCATGGAAATGCCTGGTTTAATTTCCTTCAACTGGAACTGGAACTTCAACTGGAAATTATGTTAAAACAGAAGTAAAATGATTTTCATTCACATTTTGTGCATAAAAAGTGGGTGCAATGGATCCAAGTTTTAGGAATCATTCAGTGTTTTTTATCTCTGTGATTTGTCGGCCCATTGCTTCTTTGTATCTTGTATTCAGACACAGGAATTAAATTTAAACATAAAAGTCTTGTGAAATTTTCCATTTTGCTGCTTTTTATTAGAAGGAGCACTGAATGAAGAGTAAATACATTAACAGATCTATAAAGGAATGCAGTGGCCTGGCGGAAAGCATTCACGGAACTGTCAGTGCAACAACAGAACAGTAAAAGGAAGTGATAGATCTTTAAAAGTAAATAGAAAATGAGAAGACAGTAAGGACAGAACAGTAGAAAACATTAATCAACCTCATTAACAGTGTCAGTGGTTGGGACAATTCTGAATATTCACACCATTCCAAACATAGATTCAAGAAAACAAACAAAAGGAGTCGTAGGGTTTGACAACACAGAAACAGGCCCTTCGGCCCAACTCGTTTGTACCAACCAAGTTACCTAACTGAGCTGGTCTTATTTGCCTGTGTTTGGTTCATATTCCTCTGAACCTTTCCTATCCATGTAACTGTCTAAATGCCTTTTAAATGTTGTAAGTGTGCCCGCCTTTACCACTCCCTCTGGCAGCTTGTTCCATATACACACCACCCTTTGTGTAGGAGAAAGTTGCCCCTCAGTCACTAAGCAGAAGCAGAAATAATCCTGTATTTTCAGGTAATGCAAGTAGGATTGATAATAGTAAATGACAGTCCTTGTACCCAAAAATTTACAATGCATTTCCTTCACTCAAGGAGACATTGGGCCAGATTGGGCTCTGAGGTGGCCAACAGTTCTGTGGCTTCAACTTCCGTGTCTGCCAATCTGAATTTACAAATGGCTGAAGGTACTGAGCTGAAGGGGGGGGCTGGATGCACTTCACATCTGACCCCTCAGCTTATTGCCAGCTGTGGCTGGTGTACAAGTAACAGCCACATTCCTTGAATGGGATATCAACTTCCATTAAAAAGGTCAATTCATTTTTCTGTATTTTGCCTTTTATTTGCTTTTAGCCAATTTGCATTGGATTAAAGTTTAATTGAATTTTTTATTTTCTTTTTAATAATTTTCTAGATAATTTTTATGACTTTTTAAATCCATTTAAGTTGTTTATTAGTGTCTGAACATCAGAGATATTTAAAAGCAGTAAAAATGTCTTTGCCAGCAGGAGGGTGCGGGGGCTGGGCTTCAGCTCCCTGGGTCCTGAGACCTGGTTACCACATTCTCAGCATGTTGCATCTCGAGTAAGAACTGGGAAGGGGAGACTCCCAGTAGAGCGGATTTCATGAGGTCCACAACATGTAAGTGAAACTGTGAGCTTAGCATGGGGGCAGGGAGTGCTGGAGGCATATCCATTGTATAGAAGCCTCCTTGAGAACAAGTGATGAATGGGTGTCATTTTACTAGTCCAGCCTGTGGGACCACCAGTCCTTAGTAATGAATGTACATGGCAGCAATGAATCCATCAGGTGAAAATGTCATAAACCGTGCGATAAAAATCCAAGAGTGTAATTGAAACATCATCTGTCCTGAACAGGGTCTCCAGATCAGAACCAGAGAGCTAGAAGAAATAGGAGCCAAGTTTTGTATGGCACTTCTGAAGCTTAAGAAAGATGCGTTGTCATGTACCACACAGCTGATATTCCAAGGTGCTGCCTTACTTGATTTGGACAATGAACTCCACAATGATAAAAACATGTCACACAGGTAAGCTGAGGCTGCCGGTTTGTTAGATTGTTAAATTCAAGTTAACTAAGTTCACATTTATTGTCATGGCATACATATCCAGGGTATAAATGCCGTGAAAATTCGCTTTTTGTAGCAGCAGCACAGTACATTACAAACATGACAAACATAAGTCACATAAATTAACATAAATTATACATAACTTACATGACAAAATAAACAAGAATGAACACAACAACATTAGTGCAAGTTGAGAAAAATATAGTCCAAGGTAGAGTTAGGGTTTTTCAGGTGGTTTCAAGAACCTGATGGCAATGGGGAAGAAGCTGCTGTTTACCCTTGAGGAGTGAGTCTTCAGGCTCCTGTACCAATGGCAGCAATGAGAAGAGGGCATGACCCATTTGGTGAGGGTCCTTGATGATGAATGTCGCCTTCCTGAGACATTACCTTTTTGTAGATGTTCTTGATCGTAGGGAGAGCTGTACCCATGATGAAGCTGGCTGAGTGCACCACTCTCTGTAGCTTCTTATGTTCCTGTGCATTGGAGTTGCAACCAGTCAGGATGCTTTCCACTGTACATCTGTAGAAGTTGTCAGAGTCTTCAATGACATGCCGAATCTCCTTAAAGTTCTAAGAAAGTACAGGCGCTGGTGTGCCTTCTTCATGGTTGCATCTATGTGCTGGGCGCAGGATAGACCCTAGCATAATTTACTAGTCATTAGTGATTAGTGATAGCTGATAGTACATATTCAATTATTGAGAAAACTAACCAGGACCCCAGCAAGACTGGATAAAGTGGGCTAGGAAATGATATATAGCAGTGAGCAGTAAGTGGACACTGCCATACCCAGAGTTTTGGGTTGTATAGGAGGTCCACCATTGTGGGAAGGAATGATATGAAATGGTACAGAGCCTGGGAGGATGAAGCCCCAAGCTCAATCAGCCCTCTTCTGATGCACGCAAGTAATAATTTATAATCTGAGTCATGTTGAATAGGTCCTCTCATGCAAGACATACTATGGAGACAATCTCCTTCACAATGACAAGATCAGCTCTCAGTGTACACACCAAAGGCATCAGTAATGCAGAGCATGGTAGAACCAGCTCTTCAAACTTGTGAAGGGATTTGTCACCTGCAGTAGTTTGAAACCAAACCTCTTCCACACAATATACTATCAATAATTTGTATATCTGAATTAGTCTATCCCTGTACAATCACATCAACTGTTATGTTGGCCACTAGCCACATGTGCCTAATTCAGATGTGGCTCATTACATTTTTTAAAAAATAAAAGTGAAGTAATAGATGGCTTTGTCTGGCTATTGATTTAGCACACATGTCCGCTTTAACCTAATTGTATGTTTATTGTAAAACAATAATGGTGGAGTGGTAGGATGGTAGAATGGCGGAAGTATTTATTTTTTGGTTGCTCTGTGTGCTTGTTATCTCCTTGGATACTGGTTATTAGCTGTTTGCTTAAATGATGTGAAGTTCAGGTGAAATGCTGGACATCCCCTCCATAGGACTAGTATCAGACCAACCCCTGTAGGCCAGCAAAGACAAATGACCTAGTCATTAGAAAGAAGCAACAACTGGTCATTGTGACAAAGGACAATAAGCACCCTGAGAGTGAGGCCTGGGTCTGTTACTTCTCATTGTGCAAATCAACATCCTCAGTCACAATTTAACTGTCAGGTGAAAACCAAGAAACAGCACCAAGTTGCGCAATGTCTGATTGATTCACAGTGACATAAAACGGTGCATAGCTGTGAAGTACAGTTCCACCAGAATTGGTGCATTTGGCTAAAAACTACGGCTGGTCAGCAATTTTTATTGGATGTTTTTATACAATGCAGTGAGCAACCTATACTGACTGACTCAGCTATTTCCTACACATAATGAAATTAACATCCAATGATTATGTGACAGTGATTAGATAGTGTACAGGAAGGTGCAGTGAGCCGATGATATGCTACAGTTAGTTTTTGATGATTATTGAAGAGAATTTTGTTAACATGGCTCTTGATGCTATTGAGGATGTTGCTGCACTGTTTTACATGTCATTGTGTTTATAACCTGCATGTAGAGATGGAGAAGTGGAAGCATTGATTAATCTCTACCCCTCTGAATCAACATGGCAAGTGGTATCACAATGCAATTTAAATAGAACACATCTCATCTAAACAGAAGCATTGCACCGACTTCAGTAGTACATTAGGGAAGCAGAAAAGAAGCATTCTGTGATGGCATTTGAGATTTTATTTATTTAACTGTTCACAGGCTGTGGGTGTTGCTGGTCAGGCCAGTATTTACTGCCTATTCTAAGTTCCCCCTGAACTCAATGACTTACTAAATCATTTTACAGAACAGTTAAGAGTCAGTTCTACTGCTTTGGGTCTGGAGTTGCAGGTTGGCTGCTAAGGGATGGCAGTTTCGCTTCCCTAAAGGATAATCATGAATCAGGTGGGTTTTTACAATCATAAAAACAAAGTGCTGGAAACACTCAATGGGTCAGGCAGCATTGGTAAAAAAAAGAACAAGAGTTAATGTCTCAGGTCCTGGACGCTTCATCAGAACTGGGAAAGATGGATAAGAGTCGTGATTTTAAGTTGAAGAGAAGGTTGCATGAGGATGGATAGGATGAAAAGGGTGAGACCAGGTCAAAAAGGTGAGTGAGGCAGTTAGGTTGTGATTGTGCTTCTTTGTCTGTCTTGGATGCAGCTTGTGACAGGGCTATGGGACGTGCCTAGCAGGTCAGGTTGTACTAATGGGGAAAGAAAATCTGAACCAAGAAAGAGACCAAGTCACCTAAAGTTGAAGAATGTAGTATCGAGTCTTCAAAGGTTGCATAGTTGCTGGTTGGGACATTAATTGGCCACTATAAATCGCTTCTAGTGTGTCGGTAAGTGGTAGAACCCAGGGGGGCTTTGACAGGAGTGTGGGGAGAATAAAATGGGATCGGAATAGGAGTAATGGAAATGGGTGCTTGATGGAAGATGAGATGTTGTTCTTCAAGCTTGCGTTGGGCCTTGTTGTAATAGCACAGGCAGCCACAGACAAGAAGTTTGGAGTGGGATGAAGAATTAAAGTTGCAGGTAATCAGAAGTTCAGCGTCACTCCTGCTGACTGAGCCCAGATACACCACAAAATGATCAGCCAAACTGCGTCCGCTTTCTCCAATATGGAGGTGGCCAATAATCCAGTTTATTTTTTTTTGCAGTAGTTCCGATCACCGATACCAGAATGCTGGCTTTCTATCACAGTCTGACAGAATTTACTTGGATTGCAATTCCCCAGCTTCCATGGTGGTGTTGTGAATGTAATCAGGAATTTGAGATTGGCTTCTTGCTGGGATTTGTTGCCCATGGTAGAGGTGGGATGAGTGGCAAGGGAATTATTGCCACAGTGTGGTGGAATATGTTTTACAGGAGTACCAGTAAGACACGGTTATAAGATATCTTTATCAGTCACATGTACATCGAAA
>JARFYF010000061.1:12086878-12097460 GCA_030265395.1 Rhina ancylostomus | reverse complement strand
CCCATTGACTGTGTACTCCAGGAAAAGTGTGGCTGTGCTGGAGTGTGTTGATGTTACTGGGTAGCTTGTTGGAATGTGGACGTTGTTGAGGTGCCATCTTGCTTTGGCTCATGGGTGATGTCAACAGGTCTGTCTTCCCTTTCCCACTAGGACAGAATAGAAAGTAAACTATACATCTTGTCCCAAACTACAGAAAACCTTCCAGTGTGAATTACTGGAACCGATTTTCACGTTTGGATATAACTGGCTAAACCTGCTGGAAATCCTACTAACTAAGCACAGGTTGCATTAAGTTCTCAGGTGAGGGATGATTTGCATAATTACTCCCAGCAGGAGATGTAGTCTCAAATTGGGTAGAGTTTAACTTTATGAGAGAGTTTAAAACAGGTGAGTGTACATTGTGAGCCTTATCTACAGCTTGCCTGATTTTGAACATTATCACCATGGGACTGTGCATGGCGATGAGTGGAAGGATAGCACATATGTTGCCAGGTGAGTAATCTAAAGGCCATAAATAGTAGATCTGAGTTCAAATCCCACCATCGTAGCAGAGGAATTTAAATTAATTTAAGCTGGCATTAGTAATTGTAACCATAAAACCACCAAAACTCAGTTAAAAACTCATTCTGTTCGCTAATGCCCTTTTAGGAAAGCAAATCAAATATCCTTTCAGTGGTCTTGTCTACATGTGGCTTTACCTACATCCAAGTGGATGTCACATAACTGCCCTCTGAAGAGGTCTAGAAAGGCTCGCAGTTTAGGGGTAATTAAGACTGGACAATAAATGCTAGCCCATCAGGGTTGCTCGCATCCTATGGAAGAATTTAAAAAAACTGTTCCGCATCTGCCTTGGAAGGTCGTAAATGGGAAAATCCCACTCATCCACAGTCCAACACTCACTGAACTCGCTGCATGTTGGATCAGCTAAGGAGCACTCTGTTAAGGTATTTAGTCCTGATGTTTATATCAGTGTTACTTGGACTGATTGTGAACAAAGACAATTGTCAGCCAGTCATAATTTACCTTAACATTCAGCAACCACAGCTACTTTTTATTTAAACAAACACCCAATGGAACAGTTAGCGTTTTACACTGAGCTAGACTATATGTTCTAATGACAGTATGTGCCTCCAGAATATTATTACTTTATAGATTTATATATTTTAATTAATTTATTTGCATGTGTAAAAAGCATGGATGCACAATCTTATTATTCCAGCTAGTTTTCAGAGATAGGAATGGTGTCAAGGAAAGTTCCAATTTAATAATTTTTGTTATGAGCACGTAATTCTCAATGATGGCAGAACAAATATGAAGCTTCAAGAGTGTAAGAATTAATGGAGTCGTGTGGAAATTCCACAGGGTTCTCTGCCATATGTGAAACTGTACTGAGTTGCTGTAAAAGATTAAGATTAGCATACCCCCATGCAGTTCTTCCTGGGGAACATTTAACAAGTTCCCTCTACTTCCTCGACCAACCCCGTATCATCTCAGGCATTTGAGAGAAGTCATTGGGGCATGGGAGGCAAGTCCCCAGGGTATTTATGACCACATAGAGCTTATCCTACAAGTCCCAGAAGAGTTTGAGGCAAACCCTGAACAAACTTATAACGTGGGAATATGAGTTTTTATGATGTCTGCTATAACAGTGTCTTAATCCAATTTTCAAATTCCCTACCATTTGCAAGCAATAGATTAAAATGCAAATATACCGCTACCAGTTTCAAGCAATATTTAACAGATATAGGTAGCAACAGTGCAGCCTAAATATTTATACATCCTTGATGAGGACAGTAAAATTGATCAATGTTACTCTAATCAATAGTACTGGGACTGCAAATCATCCCGCGAGCTCTGCCTCCCTAAGATGTGTGGTATATACAAGAGGAAGTGTATCTTAAGAACTGAATGTACCATGTAGTATGATTTTGATACCTCATTGCAACAGCCAATATTGTTAGGTGGGAGATGTTGTCCTTCAACAAATAATGCTTTGTCAGTAGCTCTATCTTTGTTATTTGTCTTATTAAACAGCAGCATCAAAGGTCCCTACAGGATATTACAGAACAAATCAAAAGTTCCTACAGAATATTACAGATATTGCATGCTCTTTGGGTTTCCTTATACTGCATCTCTTGCACTCATTAGAGCCCTCCACCGTACCATCCCTCTTTACTCACCTAAACTTGCTGGAGTTGCAGTTGCACTTATTAGTTATAAACACCCCATGAGCCCTTGTAATTCTGACTGTCCTAAAGCAGTTTAAATACTTCTTCCAAATCATTCCCTAGATGGGTGCTATGTTCAAGTCCATTCGTAGACAGGTACTATGCTCAAAGTGTATCCCTGTTTGGGTACTCTGCTAAAGTCATTCCTGGACAGATACTGTGTTGAAAGTCCATCTCTAAAAATGAACTGTGATAAAGTCCATATCCAGATGGTGTTGTGTCAAATCCATGCCTCGATGGGGACTGTGTATAAAGTCCATCCCTAGATGGTAATATGTGGACCAAGATGGTACTGTGTTAAGTCCATCCCCAGACAGGTTCTGTGCACAAAGTCCATCCCACAATGGGTACTGTCCATGAAATCCTTTTCCTCACAGGTATGTGCTCAATATACATCCCCAAATGGTTGCTCTGCTCAATGTCCATCCGACACTGGTACTGAGTTCAAAGTCTTTTGATAGACATATATTGTACTAAAATGTTATAATTAAAAACACAGATGCTGGAATTCTATAATAAAAACATAAAATGCTGGAAATACTCAGCAGGTCAGGTTGGATCTTCAGGTCAGGTCGTCAGTCTGTGATTTTGGCTAAGTTTGTTAGTTTGTCTTTTTCTCTCTCTCTGGGAGTGGAGCATATGTCCTCTTACTCTGCATTTTACAACTCCTATGTTCTTTAGTCAATGTTGTTTTGTTTATATTCTCACTCTCTAACTGCTCCCATTCACTCATTAGCCAGATAACCTTGTTTACAGCTTACCTCCTTGTCATTCCAGTTTCACCCTATCAGAGAGACACACACCCCTCTCCACTGCCACTGCAGTTTAACAAGTGTCTTTTCTCTCCTTCAAGGGTCTTCAGCCTGGAAGTTTAACTGTGTTTCTTTAACGACAGACACAGTCTGACCTGTTGACTATTTCCAGAATTTTTTGTTTTATTTTAGGTTTATAGAATCTGCAATTCTTTTGAGTTTCAGTTACTAGTTGGGTCTAAAATTTCTACTTTCATGTAACAGCCTCTATAACACTACTTTTCAGCCATAGTCTCCAATATGGTCAGCTTCTGCCTAAAATATAGATGAGGTTTTTTTAACAGCAAATCATTCCTATTGTTACTTCTATCAGGATAGCTTGTAAAAATATCTGAGATGCGAGGAACTTTCTTGCCTGAGGATGCATTCCCTGAGCATGTTTGACCCATTTTTAATGGCAGCATTATTTTGTTTCATATCCATGTGAGTCTTTGTAAATTAGGATTTTTAAATTATGAATATGACTCAAGAAACTAGTTTTATTTTCGGCTTTTGAATCTTAATCTCCAACCATTTATGGGTTTATTTAAATCCTCATGTTATTGCATCACATACATTTCTAAGGCAATTTAATCTTTTGATCTAAGTTTCACTTGGCTAGATAAACAAATTCATAATACACATACTAGAAGCCTGTAGTGCACTATATTCTCAATAAACTATAGACAAAAACATTTTTCGGGATGTTATTTTAGCATAACTTTAGCTGAATTTTCTCTGGACTTCAGTTGTTTCACCTTCATTGCTCACTCAATTACATTCTTTCAAAAACAAAATATTCTTTAATTTAATCTATTCTGGTCATTTATGTAATGGAATGGAAGCAGGCCATTCCCCATGCTCACATTTATGATCCACTTGAGCTGCCTCCCATCATTCCACATCTAAATCTATCAGAGTAACTCTCTAAACTCTTCTCCCTCATACACATAGCTCTTGTAAGACTTCCCGTAAACATATCTATACTATGAATGGTAATGAAGCTGTGTAGCAGTAAACTCCACATTCTCACCATTGTTCTGTACTCCTGGTTCAGTTTCTTGGTGATTGTTTTACATTGGTGATGTTCTTCCTTGCTGTGCGTCTACTGTCGAAACCTTTCATCAGTTTAAAGACCTCCATTAGGTCACCCCTCAGCTGCCTTTTCTCTGGAGAAAAGAAGCTCACTCTGCATAATCCCTGAGGGTAGAGGGTAGATGATTCCTTTTATGTGCTTAACTCAATCCATATTGCTTCATTCAAAGGTTGGTTACACCATGGAACATGCATCAATGCTTTGATTAGAAAGTTTTTGCACTTCTAAGCCACATTATTGATTTCGTGTCAAGCGATTGTCTAGTAACTGAAAACGACTGAGGTATTTTCTACAGTTGTATCTTTGCCTTCCAGCTCTACAGGGTATTTCCAGATGCAGGCACACAAATGAGTATCGGTATGCTAATACCACATGAAACATAACTAAGAATGGCTTGTTTCTGATGTCACTAAAATTATCTCATTAAAAGATCTGAAGGTCTTTGGTTATTTTCCTCAACATGGTCTCAATCTCAATGTTTCAGGTCATGGTCAGGCTGTGAAAATATGTTTCTCATTATTTGTATTAGGTAAGTACATGACTATCTTAAAGAGGAGACCATCTTAACTTCAGTTTGCTGGCATTCACCAGAATAGTATTCTTTCACTGAATTAAAATCCCTTAGTGAATTGTCGCCAGCTGTGTGTTCCTCATGGGTGGAATCAACACATGTTTTCCTAAGCATTAAACAAACTGCAGGAGGAACTCAGCAGGTTGAGCAGCATCTGTGGAGGATTGATAGTTGATATATTGTTTTGCCTCCATAGATGCTGCTTGACCCATTGAGTTCCTCCAGTAGCTTTGTTACTCTAGATTCCAGCATCTGCAGTCTTGTATGTCTGTCATGTTTTCCTAACTTCTATGGATTAGTTCTTTTTGATCATTATCAGCCAAGACAATTATTTCTATTCTGTGGTGTAATTTTCCTGGTCCTATTGTCTATCCTCAATCACTTCCTCTCATGCAGTTCAGTACGTCCTCATGAGTCCTTAAGGAACTCTTGTTTTCAATCATATTATGATTAATTTTTAGGATGCAGCTCAAGTATTCCCAATTTAGTTCTAGTTGCCAACAATTTTTGTTAACTTCACCCAATCTTAAGAGTTCTTCTTGGAAAAACCAACCTTATTTTTCTAGAGTCTATTATTTTCAAATTATCCCAAATTCAATTGACACAACTTGCCAATGATCTGTTTTATTTCGACTGAAACTTTCTCCCTTGATACATTACATCTGACAGCAACCACTTAGACTGAAACTGCTTTTTTTAAAAAAATGATTTTTCCCTTAAACTTTATTTTCACAAGTGCTTGAACAGCAACTCCATATGAATTTATGCTACCAGTTTTCATTCCTGAAATATATCACAGTCAAGCTTGGCATATATGCATTGAAGACAGATATTCTTAATTACCTTTGGAGTTAAGATATACAAAGCCCCAACCCACAACCTTCATGGACACTTTGTTTCAAAGGATAATGGAAAGAATTAAAGTTGACTCTTTGAGATGCAAAGTTATGGTGCAAATTGAAACAGTGCTTTGATATTTGATATCTCAGATGTCTCTAGATAAGGCCTTCATTATCTGGCTGCTCCACCACTTTTGCAGCAAAGATTTCTTTATCAAACCATAAATTCTCATATGGTTCAGAATTTCTGTAACCGTTGGTTAAAAGAAAAGAAAATCCTATTGTGTCTTGAGATTCCAAGGTGTTAATTTGCCAGTTCACTTCCTTTTGTGCAAAAGTGCCCAGCCAAGCAAAGCCATTTAAAATGTAATAATATTCTAAACATGTTCAATTTCAATAATGCAAGAGTTGTTTTGTGAAGACTGAAGCAGCTAGTCGTATAATAGAACGGGGCAAAAAGTTCACTAACTGTTTGGAAGGTCTAATTGCTCCAACTTGAAAGGTTGACATAACACCAGTTATCACCAATAAGAAATCTAAATACTGTGGACCTAGAAATCTGAAATAGAAAGGGAGAATGCCTAAAAAACTCAGCCAGTCAGGCAGGACCTGTGGAGGGAGAAACAGAAAGGTCAATGGCTATTATGTATAGAGACAGGGAAAGGACATGTGGGGGATAAACCCAAAAGCTAAGATTATGATATGGTAGAAAACAAGAATAATTAATGGACAGTAGAGGGTGATAATGGTTCTTCTCCTACATTGATGACACCCCGACACCAATCTCCTGCTTCTTGTCTCTACCATTTTATTTTGCCTTTGACAACCATCCCCTTTGTCATATAATCACTTCCCTATCTCCTCACCACAGATGATTGATAACATATTGTTTTGCCCCTAGCCATGGAATTTGTGGACAACACCCATCTGTGGAGAGTTTAAGATAAGCATGTTTATACCATGTTTTTGGAGGGAATTTCCATCATTGCTTGATAGAATTTAAGGCAGAAAATCCTTCAGCTTCTTTATTATGTTATAATTTAATCAAAATTTCATCTACCAAAGAATTGACAGTTAGAATAACCCTCATCTAGATGGAGAAATACACAAAATGCTGGAGGAATTCTGCAGGTCAGGCAGCATCTGTGGAGGGAAATGGACAGTTGATATTTCGGGTCAAGACCCTTCATCTAGATCAACCAGAAATGCTGACTCTCCATTTCCCTTCACGGTTGCTGCCTGACCTGCTGCGTTCCTCCAGCATATTGTTTGTTGCTCCAGACTCCAGCATTTGCAGTCTCTAGTGTCTACGTCTAGATGGAGTTTATAGTACAGACCCAATCCTACAGAACAGCTTCCAACCCCTGAGGACTTTATAATGTTTATCTTCTATCCCAAAGAAATTGCAGCAGGAGCCACCTTGAATCCATAGAAATTATAATGACCATTGCACCTCCTATTGCTAATCCTAGGGCAGTCTAAGATGGAAGCTCTGCATCACTCTATCTCTCTCCACAACACTAGCAGAGCACGAAAAGCAAGAGATAAGCATAACATTCAGAAACCTAATAGCAGAATGCTATTCTTTACATTCTAAATTAAGAAGGATTCGCTTCATGGAAATTATTCATGCTGCCAAATTAAACACTGGTGAATCTGTTTCTTTGTCAGTGCAAATCCCTCAGTTCCATTCTATCTATCTTTCTTGATGCCAGAGCCATTAATCTCTGCACCTGTGCACTGTGGTGATACACAAGCTCTAAACATCTCAGCAACAAACAAGTTTTGTAACATTCTGCACCTACTGTGCTGGTCAGGGGCATAGCATCCATTTTATTCAACAATTTCATATTATCGTGAAAATGGAGTGCCAATGCTTCAAAATTACATGGAGCTTTAAACTATCAGTGTGTGGTGGGCCAACAAACGTTTTATGTTGTAACTGCAAGATTCTGCAGCGCACAAGATGCAAGTACCTAGCATACAGGATAGATCTCAAGCTCCCAACAGCATTTCCTTAGTGAGCTATTAAGAAATTAGATATGTTTGGATCTGGAGTTGGGTGGTATGTGGTGGTGGGGGATGTGGGGAATGCGGGTGTTATAGGGTGAAGTTGGAGTATCGTAAGAGAGAGTGCTCTGGAGGAAGGGAAGGGAAGGGTGTTATTCAGGGATCCAGAAGTATTGGGGTGACTTGGGCTGGGGTGGGCTATTGCAACAGCTGCTAGGGATTAGTGAGAGTTTCAGGTCAGACCGGTAGGGGTGTTGGGTCAAGGGTCCAGTCTGGTAATTGATAGGGTGTGATCAGATGAAGTAATCAGTGAGAATGTGGCCTAGGGAGGCTTGAGTAGCTAAAGGGAGAGCCACCAAACCTTGTAAGTATGTAACTTGAAGAAGACCAATGAGAACTGGGTTCCCACTACTGGACTCCACCTGCTGGGTCTTGCCCAGGAGGTCTTCTTCAATGGCTGGCACAGAGGCACATCAAGTAGAGCTACTGCTTCAAACTCCCAGTGACACAGGTTCAATCCTGATCCTTGGTCTGTGTGGAGTCTGCAAGTTACCCTATAACCCCATGGTTTCTTCGAGTGCACAGGATACCTCCCACATCCCAAAGATGTGCGGGTTGGTAGGTTAATTGCCCTAGTGTGCAGGTGAGTGGCAAAATGGAGGAGTGGGTGTGAAGTTGATGAGAAGTTGGGGGGCATCAATTGGGATCAGTGTAGGATTATTGTAAATGGTCAGTGTGGACTTGATGGGGTTTCCCTGTTGTATGATTATATGAGGCAATGGTCATAAGCATTCTGAGGTCTGCTTCTGCATTAGTTGCTCATGACATCCACTGGTCACTCCTGCATCGACCAAAATTCTGGAAGCAGCTTTAGGCCATGTGCTGTGCACCAGTAGTGACACTGTGAACAACTGTTCTCTCCTGCACATCAGTGTGTCAGAAATAGAGTGGACTGGGAAGGAATTTGCTGACTTGGTGAAAGCTGATCCACAATTTTCCTTTGTGATTGTTCTTTTTATTGAAACTGAAGCACGTGCCACACAAGAACATTGCACTACACATGCCAGTTTAAAGGCAATAATGTTTGTTTAATTTACTCAGGATCCCTCAGGAGCAATAATAAGATATAGCAATGTAACTAGCTTTGGAAAAACCTGTAATTTGTAAGGGTTGCTGGCATCATTGAGCTAAGGCTGTTTTGAGATGAATGTAGGGACAACTTCGATTCAGATCAGTCATTCCATTGTACAGTACCTGATAGAGCCGCTGCCTCACAGCACCAGAGACCTGGGTTCATTTTTGGTCTCTCATGCTGTCTGTGTGCAACGTAAGCATTCTCCCTGTGACTGTGTGGGTTTCCTCCCACTTCTCAAAGACGTGCAGGTTAGTAGGTTAATTGCCCACTGTAAATTGCTTCCAGTGTGTAGGTGAGTGGCAGAATCTAGGGGGAATTGATGTAAATGTGGGGAGATTAAAGGAATTAATGTAGGATTTGAGCGGTTGGTGGACAGTGCAGAGTTGGTGGGCTGTAGGGCCTATTTCGCTGCTGTATGTCCCTATGATTCTATTACTCTAAACTGGTGTTGACTACTTTAATCCTTCCTCAGCTGGGGAAATCAGACAAATGGGAAGTTAAAATGTCCCAGGATCTTTGTGTATTCTGCAGCCAATGCGTTTTAGCCCCTCGG
The DNA here is from genome assembly GCA_030265395.1 of Rhina ancylostomus. Taxonomy (NCBI): domain Eukaryota; kingdom Metazoa; phylum Chordata; class Chondrichthyes; order Rhinopristiformes; family Rhinidae; genus Rhina; species Rhina ancylostomus. Next base: position 12,088,237 of record JARFYF010000061.1, on the reverse strand, counting down.
GAAAGCAGCCGGCACACTTTTCCAAAGCTAGCGGAGTTTCTCTTGTATGTGTCAAGTGCCGAAATGTCAATCAGGTACAAACGCAATTCTTATCAGGACGCTGAGTGAAGAAGGGGTGTAATTTTCCATTGGGCCAACCAATCCAGTGAAGACTAAAAAAGCATATTTTATGCATTTTAAATAATTATTGTACCTTTCTTGTGAGACTGGGAGGGGCAGCAGTGCCCAAAAGATGGTTCCTCCCTGCTGCAATGTCCTCCTTGACACAAGTCAGTCGCTGCAGTCTAACCCACTAACTTCTTGTTGCTTCTGACAGATGAAATCACACTGGAAATATTCAGCCAGTCAGGCAGCAGCTGTGGAGAGAGAAACTGATGAAAGGTCCTTGAATGTAAAACATTGACATTGTTTGTCTTTGCACCAATGGTCTGAGTATTTTCAACATTTTCTACTTTGATTTCAATTTCTGGCACCTGCACTTTTTCCCATATCAACGTTCGAGTCAGCTTTTTTGATTTTTCACTGACTTCCTGGCCGGAGTTAATGATGACTTAGTTATCAAGATTTAAATGGTCCCCTTGAGGGAAGAATATCCCCGGATCCCATTTTTGAAGCAGGGGGGTGGATTTCTATCCTGCTTGCCTTCTGAAAAATGACCTGGTTTTGGATTCAGGGCAGAGTTCTCAAATTCCTTCTGATTACCAGGGGCTGTTGTTGATTAAACCTTATTTAACCCGGTGATAAGGAGAGGTGATGTGAGCTTTTACTTCAATCAGCTTCCCCTCCCATGGCCACCCCCCATCATCTCTTATCTCTATCTATGGAATAGTTCCTCACTAGCTGCTTTCACTCTCTCACCCAGGATCTCTTCCAGGTATTAATCATTCTTCAAGACCTAAGTGCTTTCTGACATCAGCTTCCAGCTTTCCTCTCACTGCTTTGTATTTATATGCACTTGTCATGCTCTCTTGGTTTAACTTGAAAGAATGCTCACGTTTATCTTTTCTAATCCACTGAGTATCTGATGCACCTCTATACATCTCTCTGATTCATCACCCTTGAAGACTGGAGAATTCAAAGTCTTCTTTTTCTTGCTCTCTATCCTCTGCACTTTGAGCTTTCTGCCGTTGTCTACCACTACACCCTGGGCACGAACACTTCCTTTGGGCTCTGTATGGACGTGCGGAAGTAGTTATTTGTAGTTCTCACTCCTTTGATGGTTGGTGTGGACTCGGTGGGCCAATGGGCCTTTTTCTGTGCTGTATGACCCCATGACCTTCTTAATGGAAGGTCATTGATGAAGAAGCTGAAGATCATTGAGCCATGGGAAATGCCCTGAGGAACTCCTGCCGTGACGTC
>JARFYF010000061.1:11877793-11887945 GCA_030265395.1 Rhina ancylostomus | reverse complement strand
ACCCATTCCCCGGTGGATCTGCTCTCCCCTCCTCCCCCGCACCTGCCTATCACTGTCTCGCATCTGCATCTATCTATCACCACCTTGTGCCCACCACACCTCCCCTCTTTTGTCCACCGATCACTGCTCTGCTTTTCCCTCCTTTATATTGGGCTTCCCCTTGTCACCTCTTCAGACTTGAAGAAGGGTCCTGACCCAAAACATTGGCCCCCTGCTTTTCTCCACAGATGCTGCCTGTCCTGCTGAGTTCCTCCAGCATCATCATGTTTTTCATCTTCTTCAACATGTAACATAACATTGCTCTGCATTCAACTCCTTGTCCTTGCAGCTTCATTCAGCCCGTTAGTATAATCATAGATCTGTTACTGTAGTGAAGGACACCATTTGGCCTACTGAGTCTACGACACACCCAGTACAGTGAGTCCCATTTCTCCCCTCTCCCCATTGTCCCGCATATCATTTTCTCTGAATTGCCAATCTAATCCTTCTGAAAGCCCTGGATGATGCTGGTTCCACTAACCTTGCAGTTCCACATCATGACCATTGTCTTCGTGAAACAGATTTCCCTCACGTCTCCTAAGTATCTGTTGCTTGAAATTTTATATCTGTTAACTCTGATCCTTGAAACATCTATCAATGGCAATAGCTTTGCTCTTTTAACCTATCTAAACCAGTTACAATCTTGTGCACAATCTGTTAGATCTCCTCTGAACCTTCTTTGCTCCAAGGAGAATGACTCCTGTTTCTCCAGTTTAACCTTACAGCTGAAATCACCTATCCCTGGAGCCATTTGGTGCAGCTTTGTCTCCCGTTTTCATGAGTTAAAACGTCCACACAAATAACAAATGTGAAATACACTGTCAAGGACACTTGGTCAGTGAATGCTTTCAGGGAGAGTTATAAATGTGATTACTTTTAAAGGGCATCAGCAAAGGACACATAAAATCTAATGGATCAAAGTGGGTCTAAATATGTGGTACAATTAGCAAAGCACAGATTTTGTTTTTGATGCAGTTTGCTTTACAAAGCAGGGATAATTCTTCATTTATGATCCACTAATGACAGACATTTTACTCTCAAGGGGGTTCTAGAACTAGTTGCCCATTTTAAAGCTGCTGGTTTCCTGCGGCCTTTGCTGTTATGCAAGTAACCTTGACCGATAAAGTACGGCTGCATCACAAGACATTGATCTATCTACACAACACACACTGTTAAGTCAGCTTTCCTGGATTCTCCAATAAAAGCCCATCAGTTCTGAGACTGATATTGCTAGAGCCCATCTGCCACCTCCAATCGGCTATAAATCAAATTTATTTTATAACAGTAAAACTTTATTATGTGAGAGATGAGATATAATTTAGAACAGTGCCAGTGAATGCTGCCTTTGCAGTCTAATGGTCCTTGTGATATCACTTGTGATTATGTATTTCTTTGTTGATTAAATAAATGTGATTTCTTTTCCCTCTTTCTCCCACAGTCTTTGACGAGCCGCACTGTATCCTTGGGAAATAGGGGGGAGGGAAGTTTGGAAATAGAAACCTGAAACCCGATGGTTTTGGTCAATGTTTCAGTGGAAATTGCGTATCTTTTTTAAATAGAATCCAGAAGGAGACGCAGGGAAGTTTCAATGTGATCAAACAAGATCAAGCAACATTTTTTTTAACCAAGAGGCACAACTAATAAGGTACCAACCCATAAAAATCAGAAGGTCTTATAATCATAAGCAACATCATTATTGGTGTCCAATACACACTCCAGACCCAGTAGTGGGATTGTTGCTTAGTGGATTTGTATTTCATCCAGGTGGTGCTTAGCAAGATATACGATGGAGCTTACAGATCCTCTCTCATGTGAATGTCTTCAAGAATAAGGAGTGAAAAGGCTGGAAATATTGTGCAGGTAGCCAGAATATCCAGTTAAATATTTGGCCAAATTAATATATTGAGATGCAAAATGTTTTGTACAACTGAGAGCTTTGCCAGACCTTACCAGTGGGAAGTAATGAGTAAACAACTCTGAAGTGGGTCTTGACTCAATACATAGGCCATAGCAGGTAAGGACCAGAGATTCTCTTCCCTGAAGGATATTAGTGAAGCAGAAAGGTTTTAAGCAACAATTTTACGGTCACCATTAGTAATATCAGTGGCCTGGATTTTAGGGTGAGTGGTGAATGAACTGAGTTTGTCACTGACTCTCAAAATAACTCCAGTGCAAATCTGACAGGGATAACTCATTGCACAAAGCCAAATCTGTTCACAATGGTAACACCCTGCAGGGTGGCAAGGGGTTACGAGCATGCTGGTGGTGGGGGTGTTTAGGTTGAGGGGGATTTGGCAAAATAAGCCCATCCCAAGAAAATTAAGAAGTGGTTTAGGGAACATGCAAGTCATGATCCCCCTGAATCCTGGCTTAGCTAACTTTTAAAGTTGTTACCTGTTGAATGTTTCTGATATAAAATATCCATAAAAAATATAAATTCAAGCTATGAAACACTTAAACAGTACTTTCTTTGGAAAATTAACAAAACCAAATTACATCATAGATATAAAAATTATTAAATAAACATTAAATCAAAATGTACCCTTTTCCTTCCAACTGTTCCTTCTATTCAAATAAATACAAGTATTGGTCCTGTGCTAAAAGAAAGTTTCAGACTTCCACACACACTTTGGTATACTGAACTTGGAGCTTATATCCAATGTTTTTAAAATATACAGATTATTTAATTAACTTTAATTTAAATTTCCCAGATGACTTGATGGGATCTGAATTTGATGTCTAAATTTTAGATCCAGAACAATGATGGCAGGCACCTGGGAACACCAATTTCTGTAAATTCCTTGCGAAGTCACACAGTGTTCTGACTTGTAACATATATCACTTTACTTCATTGTTGCCAGGGTACAGTACTGGAACTGTCCATTTAACAGCACTGTAGGAGGATCTCCACCAGAAAGAATGAAACAATTCAAGGGAACAGCTCACCACCACTTCCTTAAGGGCAATTAGCGGTGGGTAATAAATAGAAACTATCCCAGCAACATTCACATCAGGTAAATAATTTAAAAAGTACTCCCATTAACATGTCAGTTATGGTATAAAGTTCATATTTATAGCAGTAACCTTGCTTCAAAACATGGATACTGAGAGATGAAGAATTCTCAGCATGTGCTGGTTCTGTTTCAGATTTGCAGTACCATTTTAACCATAAAGTGGACCTCTCTGTTATTAGCTTCCTATATATTTTACTGGGTATCTACATCCCTCTGATCTGAAGAGTGGCTTCAGACTTGAACTGTATCCTTAAAGAGAGTAATGGAGAAGGACAGCTAATGAGAGAGTGAGGGAACCATAAGGAAACAGGGAATAAAGAGCTCGGGAGTTCAGTATGACAGTGAGGAGAAATTGGATGACTTTATTTGACATGGCCATTGTATGCCCGATAATAATGGTAAAATTTCTAATGGTCTCATGCCCACATATGACTTTATAATTCACTCACACAAATCATTATCAACAACTTGCAAGTATATAGAGCCTTTAACACAGAAAAATGCCCTATGGTGCTTCGCAGAGGCATAATCAGATTAAATGGACTTTAAGAAAAATGTCAGATGGGGGAATCAAAAGCTTGATCTAAGAGGAGTGTCTTAAAGGAGGAGAGTAACTTGTAGAGTGAGAGGGGATTGCAGAGAGAATTCCAGATCGTAAAGATAATAGGATTCATGGTTACCAATATGGGGTTGGGGTGTGGGCAGAGGGCAGCGCAGGTGGAAGGAAGTGGGAATGCGCAATAGGTTAGAGCTTTTATAAGATGCTTTCATGTTATAATAAGAACATAAGAAATATTTCTAGTAGTGAGCCACAATAGTGGATGCAATCTCAATGGCTCTCCACTCGGCTTTGGAGCACCTGGACAACAGCAAAACATACATAAAGCTGCTGTTTATCGATTACAGCTCAGCGTTCAACACCATCATCCTCTCAGTACCAATCAACAAGCTTCAAAACCCTGGGCCTCAAGGACATCTTCAAGACACAGTGCCTCAAGAAGGCAGCATCCATCATTAAGGACCCTCACCACCCGGGGCATGCCCTCTTCTCATTACTACCATTGGGGAGGAGGTACAGGAGCCTGAAGACCCACACTCAATGTTTCAGGAACAGCTCCTTCCCCTCTGCTATCAGATTTCTGAACGATCCATGAACCCATAAATACTACCTTGTTATTCCTGTTCTGCACTATTCATCCATTTATTTATTTGTTTGTTTGTTTGTTTATTTATTTATTTTTGTAACTTGTAATCATTTTTATGTCTTTATGTCTTGCACTGTTCTGCTGCCGCAAAACAACAAATTTCACGACATATGTCAGTGATAATAAACCTGATCCTGATGTTGAGCCATTTGGTCCCTCAAACCAATTCTGCCATTCAGTGGGATCGTGGCCAATCACCTACCTCATTTCTACCTTCCTGCACCATTCCCATATTCCTGGATTTCCTTAGCATCTAAAAGTCAGTTACCTGCTGAGCGACTGAGAATGTTCATCCCTCTAGGTTTGGACGAACTCCAAAGATAATACTTTGGTTGAAGAAACTTCTGTTCATCTTAGTCCCACGCAGCTGCCTGCTTATTCTGAATTAGACCACCTCGCTTTAGTCTCCCCAGCCAAGGGAATGATCCTCCCAGCATCTACCCTTGTAAGCCCTTTAAGAACTGGATCATCTCACAGTCCTTCGAACTCTGGGTGACTTAGTTCCAGATTACTCAATTTCTGCACATAGGACAATCTCCACATCCCAGAAAGCAAGTTTTATTACACTCTTTCTAAGTACTATCTGAAATAAATTACTGTTCCCTAGGAAGCAACTAGTACAGCAGAGAATTTGAAATTGATGGCTGTCCCAAACCAATGGACATAGCTGCTATCAAGAGTTCACTGGTTCATTAGACATGGAAATTCTAATATCTTCAATGTAATAAAGAAGTAATCTTTTAACTAGCTTGCTGGCTGTGTGAACAGTAAGCATACATTCCTTTACCCATAATCTCCTCATGTACATGGAATGGCCCACTAACCACGTGAGTAACTGAGATTTGCTTTAGTTATAAGGGTGAGATTTGTTTAAAGCAATAGAAATAATTAGAACCGAGTTAGGGGGCAGTTACTCACTTTCTTGAACTCAGTTGTTTATTGATTAGTGAGTGTCAACAGGCTTTGGATTGATGACACAGTGAAGTCCTTCCTCTATAAGTGTCTATTGTTCCATCTAATCAGTGAAAGCCTGAACAGGTATTTTATCCAGAGTTTTGTTAACCCTTGGACACAATTAGCAGTGTGCCTGTAATATAAAAGTACTTTTTAAGGTTTACTCAGAATTTTGTGGAACTTTCTTTGACTTTTCTGCTTTTAATCAGAATGAGATTTACAGAGAAGCAGCCAGATGGCAGATGATGGAAAATGTTGTCAAATTTCAGTCAATATGGGACAACAGGGGCTTTAATTAATGAGTCTTCAATGAGCATCCCAGTTAACTGCTTATCTGGGAAATGCAATACTTGATTTGCACATGGCATTGTAAATTCACGTGGGAACTGTCCCAGTCAATGATGGGCCTGCATTTTCAGTCAGATAATCAGCTGGGGGAAAGGTTAAATAGGGGGACAGCATTGTCCACGGCTCCTGGCTCACTGAGCTCTGAATTAAATAAACATTGGATCCCTTCTCAGCAGCACTGGCTTTTCCGCTGACACACAACTACTCCTCAGCCATGGCACCGCATGATGTGCTGAGGTCTGGGGGTATACTTTTGGTACTATACATGGTATTAATGTAAAAACATTGTTGGAGATTTACTCTGGTAAGTCTAATGAAATTTGAAGTATATTTGCAAAATACAACTTAGCAAGGGGTTCAGACCAAGAGAAATCTATCCCAACCATTTTGTGATTACGCTATACCAGAGACGTTTTTTCCTCCTTGTTACATCAGTGGCAGAGCTGGCCTTAATCACGGTCTCATTTTTGGTGTCAATGCCATGTCATTGCGAGGCTGATCCAATGTAATTGCAATTCCCAGGATGGCAATTTTGTCCAACAGGTGCCCTTGGTAAGTGTTGTCCACCCTGGCGTCAATTCTTTCCAGCTCTCTTTTTGTCTTGGTTGGGAGAATAATGGAGGTGAATGGCTTATACATGGCAACAAAAAATTACTATAAAGGCTTGCTTCCCTTCCACAACAAGCAACATTACAAACAAAAGTAAAGATGGTTCTGGAATAAAAACATAAAGATTATAAGCTAACACAGTGTTTACTCCAGCTCTTCAACACCTACAGGTCCTAAAGGAGCAACACTGAACCATCCAATAATACAAGCAGAATGAGAGAGAATTGGGGATGCACTGTCTAGTTGTGCAGCTCTGACTGTCCTACAACAAGCCACATGTAAATTGTGAATCACTGCTGCTTGCATCTTGTTCCCAGTTCACATTTTTGAATTGGTACAAATGATGTGTAATGTCAGGCTTCCAGAGCTGTTTGCCAAGATTCAGTAGCCAGTATGTTGTCCAAGTAGGCTTCCAGACTTTTACTTTTGTCAACAGTGGCCCCATCTTTGTCCGATTGCCAATTTGCCAGTTTTGTGGAATTCCATGTCCATTGGGAATAGTATGGATAGCTTGGTTGAGTGACCATTACTTCATTGTCTCTCTGTTTTAGTATAAATGTGAATTGTACAACAGGAGGTTAAAAGCTTTTTGAATGTGAGAAATTGGATCATCTTTAGAGAAGTAGAGGACAAGGCTGATAAGCCCACTTTTTCCCATGACTTACATCCAGTCCAGTCATCTCTGTGCTCTGACCTCTGTCCTTCACTAGTTAAGTCTCTCAGAGCACAGCTACTTCTTGGTATAAAACTACCAACAAACTATACAGCAGCAAATAATACAGCATGGCTGAACAACAGGTACACCCTTCAGAATTTAAAGTTCATGTCAGGACTCTAATATCTTTTGCATACACACAGTTTTGTACCTGGACACTCCCTGGTGAGATTCACAGTTGGCACAGCTTTTGACATCAGACCAAAACTCAGTACAACAATCGTTCATCCCCAAAGTGCCAAATAGCAATCAGAAAGAAGAGATAGAAGTGCGTCTGTGAAACCTGAGGCGTCCCTCAGTTTACACTTGCATCATCTGCAGGTCTTCCCCATGAAGGAGAGATTGACCAGCTCAGTGACTATTGATGCTGGCTCTTTGATACTCAGTAAACGTATGCAGTAATGCCCAATGGTTATTATTATACTGAGGAGATTTCTTGCTTCCAACCTCAGTGAGAGAATGGTGTGGCCCAACCCAAGGACTTCTGCCTGACCCATTCACAGTCTTTTGGATGGATCACAAGATCTTTTCTACTCCACAAAGCTGCTTGCCTCTTCATCCAAGGACCAAATGGATCAAAGGCTGCTATAGATTGTGATATTGAGTGAAGGCTCCAAACTACCGGCAAGATAGACCCATCTGGCTTCAACTGTTGACAATTATTTCAGGATAATTACAAGATCTGCAAGAAGAATTACCAATGTATTTCAAATATACACCACATCTACAGACTCTTTACTGGCAACTTGGAGGATAACAGTTCCAGTTGGATACCCCCTCCTGAAGCAGGACATGTCTGTGACTCAACTCTTTGACCTGTCATACAGGAAGTGAAAGGTATAACCTATTCTCACTTCCACAATATTAATGTGAAGTTCACTTTTTTAAAAAAGAACTTTGCTGAGTTTTATAGCAATAGAAATAAAAATAAAATGAAAACATTTGTGTCTAAATATACAGATGGATAATGCACTTAGCTATTTAAAGCATCATAACAGTAGCACACAACTGGAATTATTGACAATAACTTTAAAATAACAGTTGACTGACAAAAGGTACATAGAACTGGCCAGGACAGCAGGCGGATTCAATCTACACCAAGCGATTTGTGGACATATGCAACCATTGTGGCACCTGCCTTTGACCACTGGATATTTTAGCTCAGTACCCCAAGACGTTGCTGGGTAGCTCTTCTGCTGCACTTTCTCTGGTTTGTAGAAACATTCTTTACTGATCTTATGATTGCCCTCAAAAGGTTTAAGAAGTTCCAAACATCGTTGATCCTTTCGAAGAGAACTCGGAATGATCATCCAAATACTGTTGAGGCTAATTCTTTCCAGATCTGAATTCACCCCAAAAGGACTGCAGCTCCGCACCAGACCTGCTCACTGGATGAACGACTGAACCAAACGTGGAGCCGGGTGCTGCACCCTTATTGCAGGTTGAGCTTTATCAGGCTGAGGGGCCAGTTCCAACCCTCTTTGGAACCAGGCTTGGAGGTTAGATGATCTTAATGAGTTGGTGGACTTTGCACTGCCTTTAAATAGTGGCCTCTTTCACATTGACAGGGGGCTGTGGTGTGCCAAGGTTTCACTAGTCTGGAGCGACTCTGTTTGGAACCCAAACTCCTCTTCCTTTCTGTTGCAGCAACCTTCTTGCGCAGGTACCAGGAAAACTGCCTCAGAAACAACTGTACATTTTATATACAGCAGGCACTTCACTTTTTGAATTTCCCAAATGAAGCTATAGTTTACTGTTGGGATTAAGTACATTCAGGACGGGCTGAGACACTGAGCCCACTATCCTAGAATATCCAGGTAGATGGGGGAGGTCTTGCCCAGAGCTTGCAGGACCTGATGAATGTCTTTGATGCTTAACCTCTGCTGGGGTTCCCTCAGCCAGCATCCCAGCATGATGTCGTAAACTTCTTTGGGACAGACTCTCGGCCTCTCCAGCACACGTCCTTGTGTGATGCATTCAATGACCTGCAATTAAACACATGTCCCTTTAGTTTCTGATATCAGCTCCAACTGCTGTCCCCTTGAGTGATGCAAAGAGACTGCCGCCAGGCAAAATTTATTGGTGGTCTCCAAGGAAGCATGTTTTGCAAAACATTACAGCCTCTGGAGCAGACACTGACAATCATTGCCTACAGTTACACAGATCCACTTACTGTCTGGATCACTGCCCTGTTTAAGAATGGCTGCTGTGAATGCAATCCCTGCTTGTAACCAGCTACTTTCTGACTCAGCCAGTCACAATTGAGCACATGGCATTGTGTTGCCTTTATCCAAACAATTAAAAAGTAATTCAAGTTTCAACTAAATTAAAAAAACAAACTGCTGGAGGAACTCAGTGGGTCAGACAGCATCTATGGAGGCAGAGGGATAATCAACGTTTTGTGTGAGACCCGAAGCATTGACCATCCCTCTGCTTACACAGATGCTACCTGACCTGATGAATTCCTCCAGCAGTTTGCTTTTTGCTTTAGATTGCAGCCTCTTGTGTCTTCAAACAACTTAAGTTTGTGCTCTTTCAATGCTGGATTGGTGTTTTAAGTCAGAGGCATATTTACAATCTTCTTATTCCAGCAATAATAGGAACTTGCATTTATAAAGCATCTTTAACGTTGAAAAACACCTCAATGGGCTTCATATTTGGTATTGACTCAATGGGCCAAATGGCCTCCTTCCATTTGGTGATAACCTTATGATTTGAGGAATGTTATTAAACAAAAATTGACACTAAGTCACAAAAGGGAATATTGAGTTTGGTCAAAGAGGTCGGTTTTAAGAGGCTTCTTAAAGGAGGAAAGGTAGGGAGGGGTACAGGACAAGAATTCCAGAACTTATGGCCTTGCTAGAAGAATGCAAGGCTGCTCCTAATGGAGCAATTAAATACAGGGGTAAACAAGAGACCAAAGTTTGCAGAGTACAAGAACAGAACAAGTTTAGAGAATTGGAGGAGATTACGTAGATATGGGGAGTCAGCACTATAGAGAATTTTAAAATGAAAGTAAGAATTGAGCCAATTGCTTAACTGGAAGCCAATATAAGTCAGCAAGTACAGGGGTGATGGGTGAATGGCAGTTGGACCAACCTGTGCCATGAGGAGAAAAGAATTTGATATGCTCGAGTTTACAGGGTGTGGCTGTCAGGATTACATTGGAATAATCAAGTCTAGAGGTTAAAAAAGCAAGGATGAGGTTTTCTGCAGTGGAACAGGTGAGTCAACAGCTGGAAATAACTGACCTAACTGCTGCCAGTAA
>JARFYF010000061.1:11631205-11644301 GCA_030265395.1 Rhina ancylostomus | reverse complement strand
TTTACTTCTAACATTCTAACATTTTTACTTTTATTTTACTTATTATTATAAGTAGTTATTAATAAAGTAGTTTTTAACACTTATACATGTCTCGGTGTGTTTCTTTCGTTGCTGGTTCGTAACAATAAACATACAAAGACATTTCTTCTTTCACAATGGTAATTCATGACCATATAATTCTCACTGGGAGACATGCTTTCTCATCAACAATGTTCAAGGATGCAGTACTACTCATGAATACTCATCTTCTGCAAACAATTTGTCTCAGACACAAAACTTTTATCTAATGTCATTTCAGGACAGTACTCCTAAACACTATCATATTCAGGAGGCACAATCACCTTTATATTTATGCTGCACTGCTGAACCTTTCCTTCAGCTTAAAAACACAGATTGTGGCTCTCTTCATTAATTGATGAAAAGTAATTTGTTCTGGGTCCTGCTCTGCTGGTGTACCACTGATGGCTGCCTTTGCAAACTGGCTATGTGAAATGAAGTCAGTGCTGCTGTTGGTTAAAACCACTCTGTGTAATAGTGACCATGAATGCCAGATTGAAATAAAAATTCATCAAATATCCTCTGGGGAGGAAATCTCTACCTGATTTGGCCTATTTGTGACTCTGGAGCTACCATGATATGGTTGACTCTCAACTGGTTGGAAAGTTCATTCAATTGTTTCAAAAACAGGATAAAGAGGCAGGATAGAACCATCAGAAATGGGAGGTACAATAGTATTCAAATGAAAATCTTCAGCTTTGACTCCAGCTCCTGACTGGTTGCACTATGGTATGGAATGACAATTTGAATGCACAGGAATGGAAAAAGCTGCAGAGAGTAGAGGACTCAGCCCAATACATCACAGGCACATCCCTCCCCACGTATCTACAAGAAAGCAACATCCATCATTAAAGATCCCCACCATCTGGGCCATGCCATCTTCTTGCTGCTACCACTGGGCAGGAGGTACAGAAGCCTGAAGTCCCACACCACCAGGTTCAAGAACAGCTACTTCCCTTCAAGATAAGATATTTTTATTAGTCACATGTACATCGAAAGACACAGTGAAATACATCTTTTGCTTAGGGTGTGGGGGCAGCCCGCAAGGGTTGCCATGCTTATAGCGCCAACATATCATGCTCACAACTTCCTAACCCATATGTCTTTGGAATATGGGAGGAAACTGGAGCACCCGGAGGAAACCCACACAGACATGGGGAGAACATACAAACTCCTTATAGACAGCTGGTGCTGTAATAGTGTAACGCTAATTGCTACACTTGTTCAGTTCTTGAACCAACCGGTACAACCCTAATCATTACAGTTTAGCAAATTTGTGACCACTTTGGTTACTTTGCATTAAAATGGACTTTGTTTATTTTTGTTCTAGTTGTGTTCTTTCTTGTAAAATTATGTGTAATGTATGTTTAATTTAGTTTTTCTTGTAAATGTGCCTGTGATGCCGCTGCAAATCAGTTTTTCATTGCACCTGTGCATATATTTGCATATAACAACAAACTCAACTTCGACTTTGATCTCAAAGGTACCAAAGCCCCATTTTGTCTGAAATAGTCACAGAAATAATCAATGCTCCCTTTAAGGGGAGCCAAAAACAGAGTCTGGCATTTATTTAGCTCCCTTTACAACTTCAGGGCAGCTCAATTGAATTTACTCTGAAGTATTCAAGGAATTTGAAGTTCTTGAACTATTTCTTCCTCAGGCCTCAGGATGTATCCCATCTTTCCACTGAAGAATGCATTCATGTATATTCATACATTTTAAATGGAGTAATAAAGAACTCTTGTTGGTCCTACCTGGATATAGGTCGGATAGCTAAGTGTACTCAGCGCTGGATAGTACTCAGGTGGGAGACCAATGAAGAATATAGGAAGTAGGCTTCAGCTGAATGGGTGAGTGCCATGAGCTCATGTTACCATGAGAATAACCTATGATGCCAAGTAGTTTGCAGAATCTTGGGTGCACCAGTGGGCACAGTGACCTCAGAAATGACTTTGAGCCAATTGGCCATGAGTACCTTTGATTCTTGTTCCATCTGCCCAATCTGTATAAATGTTTCAGGAACTCGACCTTGGTTTCATGCATTGTTTATGTGTATTGTACCTCATTTATTGACTTCCATGGAAGCTTGTCCATTGAAAAATCCTGAGGGTTTAAATAAGAGTGAAGCTGGTGCTGATAACAATCCATCCCCATTGGCAGTAATCCAATGGCTAGAATGGTCATTTTGTTCCAGATAAATACTGAACCAGAATGCAACTTAATTGCTTAAAATATTAAATCTAACAATTTGAGGTTTGATTTCATTTCAATATTTCAGAGTGTTTCTGTTCATTTCAGGGCACAACCACTTATGGGTGCTTTTTGTGAAAAGGATGAATCAAGGTTGCCAAAGTTCATTACATTAAGGTCATTTAGCAGAGAGAGGAAATTGTTCTGAATGTAAACCCATATTTCTGATGTGAGAGATCAGGTTAGTTTCTGACCTGTTGGTGTCTGAGCTGAACTTATTCAGCCATTTCCTCTTTCATCACTTGGCAACATGAGACACTTTGTTGTGTTTCAGTATCAAAGGCTGCAAGTGCATGTTGGTTTATGCAAGAATTCTCCTTTCCACATTTTCTAAATATTAGATCAATGCACATTGTAGCTCCTGCTCACAGGCACGGTAGTGCAGCAGTTAGCGTAACGCTATTACAGCGCCAGTGACCCGGGTTCAATTCCTGCTGCTATCTGTAAGGAGTTTGCACATTCTCCCCATGTCTCTGTGGGTTTCCTCTGGGTGGTCCAGTTTCCTGACGTACAGGTTAGGAAATTGTGGGCATGCTATGTTGGCACCGGAAGTGTGGCAACGCTTGCACCAGAACACTCTACGCAAAAGATGCATTTCAATGTGTGTTTCGATGTGCATGTGACTAATAAAGATATCCTACCTTATCTTACGATTTGTATTCAGACACCTTCCTTGAAAGCATGTAATGAGATTCACTCTTATCTTCTGACCGCTAATGGAGGATAGCAATGTGCAATTTTCTTTATAAATGCATAGGCATGTAACAATATACACAGTCAAGGTTAAGAAAAATGGGAGAGAAGAACAGTAAGTAGGCAGCAATAGGATGATACCAAGCTTAGACACTTCTGTTAAATAACTACATATTGGAAGTGGTCCAGGCAAACAGTAGTTGGTGCCTCAACATTTAACAGCCCTGATGCTAACATTTTTATATTTGTATTTAATGTGTACAATTTATTTCCTATTAATTGCTGTTTTACTGTCTGCAGGATGTGGCCATTACTGGCAAGGACATAATTCATTATCCATCCCTAATTGCCCTTGAACTAAATGGCTTGCTAGTCATTCCATGGCTGTGGGTCAGGTGTCACATACAGACCAGACTAGGTAAGGATACAAGCATACCTTCCTTGTTAAGATACAGGCGCGCTTTCCATCAGTGATCCGGCTGCGTTTTTACAAAGTTCTTGGCAACATTGTTTTTTATTCCAGATTTAATAAACTACATTTAAATTTCTCAATTGCTATACTGAGATTCAACTCATGTCTTTGGCTCATTAGTTCATGCCCGTGGATTATTGAAGTGCCACTCAAACTGTGGGTAACAGTCCTCTGGTGCCCTGTCACTGCCGGTGAATCCATTGGGAAACCAGCAACAACACTTTAAGGGCAACCACATGAATCCAGTTTTACATTGTCACTATATCCACTTATTCCTTGCTAATTGCATTGTTTGCTGTATGGATGAGTGTGAATGAGGCCAGCCCCAGGGCTAGCATATGGAGTTGTGCTAAAGAAAGCATATCCAGGAACAAGCTATTTGCAAAATTTATTCCTGTCCCAAAGCTAAGTGATAAAAACCAATTCATTCGCTCTTGCAGCCCAGAGCTGTCAAACATGGGAAATTCAATCGATTCTTTGACATTTTACCATAGAATTTCAATGCTTTCAGTTTCAGTTAAAACTTTACATCAATTCCACCAGGGTTTGAGAGATTTCTGGAAACTTGCCAGTCCCACTTCCATTCCATTACTCCCAATGGAAACCTGCAACCTCAGTCTTCGCAACTCATGTGAAAAGATTTGCAGAGGTTCAAGGTAGAAAGGAAAAGGCAGACTGTCCTCTACTGAAGCTTGGCAAACAATTGGCAGATGAGGTTCACCACAGACAAAAGAGGTATTCATTTGGTCAGAGGAATTGGGAGGTCACATTAATTGTAAGATGCGAGTCTATGTGGATGAACAAAGATCTTGGAGTATAATACACCAATCACTAATACTTGTGGCACGGGTTAGTAAGATCATAAAGAAAGTAAACCAAATACAATGATCAACTTCTAGGGGAGCAGAATAGAAAAGTAGGGGGTTAGGCCTCGAACCTTGGATAGACCAAATGGAGCATTGCACACTGTTCTGGTTGCAATTCATAGGAAGTATATTAAAGCAATTATGAGGATGCAGAAAAGATTTATACCAGTAATGTGAGGATATAATAAGATATTTATTTATTAGTTACATGTACATCAAAACATGCAGTGAAATGTGTCTTTTTGTGTTACTCAGAATGTGCTGGGGGCAGCCCGCAAGCGTCGTCAATCTTCTGGTGCCAACATAGCATGCCCACACCTCCTAACCTGTACGTCTTTGGACTGTGGGAGGAAACTGGAGCACCTGGAGGAAACCCACGCAGGCACACAGGGAGAAGATACAACCTCCTCACAGACAGCGGCAGGAATTGAACCCAGGTTGCTGGCACTGTAATAGCATTATGCCAACCACTACACTACCGTGCCACCCTATAGCAAGAAAGTATGAACAGACTGGGCTTCTTTTCTCTTGAGAAAAGAAGACAGTGGGTGACCTTAAAGACATCTTCAAAATACAGTAAGTTCTTGATAGAGTAGATACAGAGAAAATGTTTCTAGTTGTTGGGAAGAGATAACTATAGGCCATCATGATAAGGCAGTCACCAAAAAACCAAATATGAGATTCAGAAAATAAGTCTTTATTCAAAGAGTAAGGAAATGGAACTCTTATGAAGTGATTGAACTGAATAGCAGAGATACATTTAAAGGGATGCTAAACACACATGAGGGAAAAGGAAATAGAGGATTAGATTTGGATGATTAAAGATGGGAAGTGGCTTAACCAGAGCATAAATGTCAATAAGGACCAGTTGGGGGTGAT
Organism: Rhina ancylostomus; assembly: GCA_030265395.1. NCBI lineage: Eukaryota > Metazoa > Chordata > Chondrichthyes > Rhinopristiformes > Rhinidae > Rhina > Rhina ancylostomus. Next base: position 11,639,084 of record JARFYF010000061.1, on the reverse strand, counting down.
TTCCTGTGCCACATACACTATGTAATCCTACGTAATGACTGGAAACAACAAACAGGAAATTAACTGCCCCTGGATCACAACCTCAGTTGGGCACCACGTAATTACTGAGTGCATGCTGCATGTATCGTTCAGAAGGGTGGTGGTGGAGTGATGGATCAACTACTGGCAGATGCCAAAGGCAAACGATAGTAGGGTACTCATGAAATTTTAACTCTGCATGTTAAAAAGTTTTGTAAATGTTTAATAAGAATATACAATTTTAGTAGTCTTGTGGGAAGAGCTATGTGTGGAGATGGATTATATTTAGGTGCAGTCTTTACATTTCTTATTCTTCAACAGAATTTTCTTTTCTGGAGAGTCACATTGATGCAGGTTGGCAACACTGGAAGTGAATTATACAGGACTTTGATGAGGTCACACTGTGTGCAGTATTGGCCTCCTTTTGTAGGAAAGGATATACTTGCTGTAAAGTGAGTGCCACAGAGAAATAGACTGACTCCTTGATGTTGAGACAATCTCAGAAACGGGATAGGACATTGTAACTGAGATGAGGAAGAATTTGTTCACACAGAGGTGCTGAACGTGTAGAATTCTCTACCACAGAAGGTGGTGAATGCCAAGTCTCTGAATACATTTAAGAAGGAGATAGATGGATAGATATCTAGACACAAAAGGCATCAAGGTGTAAAGGGAGAGAACAAGAAAATATTATTGAGACAGTGAATGGCCTACTACTGCTCCTATTTTTCTACATTTCTATGTGAAGTAACTCAATGAAGCATTCATTAGTCACTTGGTTGATGGTGAATCCTGTTTAATTCCATAGACATAGACTCGTGTAAGATCTGGGAGTGGTGGAGTCCTTCCCACAGTGTCAAACGCTGACTAGCTGCACTTGGAGTATTGTGTGCAATTCTGGTCACCACACGATAGGAAGGATGTGATTGTTCTGGAGAGAGTGCAGAGGAGACTCACCAGGATGTTTCCTGGATTGGAAGACCTTAGTTATGGGGAGAGATTGGATAGGCCAAGCTTGTTTGGTCTGGAGCAAAGGAGACTGACAAGTGACCTGATAGAAGTATACAAGATTTTGAGAGACATACACAGGTCTATTCCCCATGGTAGGGGTTTCATAAACAAGAAGGCACAAATTGAAGGTGAGAGGAAGGAGCTTTAAAGGGGATATGAGTGGTAAGTTTCAACCACATTGAGTGGTTGAAGTCTGGAATGCCCGACCAGAGGAGGTGTTGGAATCAGATACAATTACTACTTTCAAGATGCATTCAGACAGACACTTACACAGACACAATAGGCAAAGCATTGAAGGATACAGTCTCAGTGTGGCAAATGAGTGCAGATGAGCAAAAAGGTTGGCATGGATGTGGTGGGCCAAATGGCCTGTGTCTTTGCTGTATGACTCCATGAGTCTATTGCAAAGCAGACAAGCAGATTACTGGACACTTTCGCTCTGCAATAAAACTCAATTTTTAAGCATCCTTAGAGAGCAGAGGGAAAAGCTTTTTGATGTACATAGAACCTAGAGAGACTATATCTAATGATATTGGATTTTACCTTTCAGAGCTCCCTTGTCCAAGATAAATTACAATGTTATACCCAGAGTTTGAGTGCGACTTGCATCTTCAGAAAGATTACAGCCATTAATTTACCCTTTGTGTACATGTGGTATCTTGGAAATCCCAACTCATTTTGACCTTACTATAGATACCCTGTTAACCAGTACTTCAAATCACCAGAAACAAAAGGCCCACTAACAGGAGTGCATATTTTATGATGAATACATAGAATATTACCTACAATAAAAGAAAAGTTATGAGTCAGTCACAGTCCACCAGTTCATTATTTTAGCTAGGAAGAGAGCTGTGGGAAGAAGGTGAAAGGAGAGAGTGTGGCCCACATCACTGTCACTAATGATCAGTTCCCGTCACTCTCACACAGGGGAATCAGAGATATGAACCTGGAAAAGTAGGAATTTGCAATTGAGTCACTTTTAATAACTAGCAGGGTAGTAATAGAATATTGTTTAATTGTTATCTTTTCACCTTGCACTATTGACCTTATTGACGTTCAGTATCTCCTGTCTGACCCTACAACAGACCATCCTCTTCTTCTTTCCACCCTATCCCCATTCTTAAAACCAGTATCAAACTTTGTTTCTCTCTCCACGATTGGTGCCTGACCTCTTGAATATTCCCAGGATTTTCAGTCTGTACTTCAGATTCCCAGCTATATTTTCCCTTTGTAAACATCTTTGTTGAGAAAATTGGGCTTACAAATGACGAATGACAACGCTGTAACCTCAAGGTCCCCTCTCCAACATAGATAATAATTAATGATTGCACAAGGCCAGCAGATGCATATTTCATGGGTGCAAGCTGATATTAATGTGTTTGTAGACATATATTCCGCTTTAAAGTTTATTTACTAATGTAAGAATATTATCCTGTTCAATAATTAAAAATCACTAACAATTTAATTGCACAAAGGAAGACTCAGTTTAATGGATATATGCCCACTGAAGTTTCACTGTCTCTGTGGGAACTGCATAAAAGCAATAAGCATTCTCAGTGATCAAATTAAGCACACTGTGACTGACAATTACAAGTATTCATTTAACAATGTGGCAATCCATTTAACACACAGGGTAAAGATTGTGCATAATTCTTGAGAAGCTGGAGAACATAACAGAAGAGGCATGAATTGGCCATATGTACTTCCACTATTCAATATCATGGTTGATCCACTGCCTCAAGCATTTTCTCAACCACGTTTATTGATTTCCTCGATGGCCAAAAGTTTCTTTATATCACGGGACACAGAACAGCACAGCACAGCACAGCACGGGAACAGGCCCTTCGGCCCACAAAGTCGTGCCGAACCAATTACCTTAGTAATAAAATGTCCAACTAAAATAATCCTTTCTGCCTACACAACATCCATATCCTACCATTTACCTCACTTTCATGTGTTTCTCTAAAAGCGTTCATTCCTATCGTATTTGCCCCCAGTACCATCTCAAGCAGCACGTTCCAGGCACCCACCATTTTCTGTGTAAAAAACTTACCCCGCACATCTCCTTTGAACTTATATCCTCTCACCTTAAATGCATGCCTTCTGGTATTAGACATTTCCACCATTTCAACCCTGAATATCCACAGGTGGGGCATCTCACTCAGCCAATGCTGCAAGAGGTGGAGATAGGAGAGGGTCTGCACCCAGAAATGGATTGTGTTGGTCTTCTGGTAATATCTAAGCATTTTACAGCCTTATCAATGCAATACAGAGTTAACAATCAGATGGACAGATTTACAAGAACTGGCCATTTAGGGTGGCACAGTAGCTAGTGCTGGTGCTCTAGAGCTCCAGTGACCTGAGTTCAATCCTGACCTTGAGTGCTGTCTGTATAAAGCTTGCACAATCTCTCTATGACTGCATGGGTTTCCCAAGTTTCTCCTGGTTTTCTCCCACATCCCAAACTCATGCTCATTGGCAGGTCAATTACCTGCAGTGCAGGTACGTAGGCGATAAGAGAATCAGGGTTTAATTGATGGGCATGTAAGAGAGAGTGGGTTACAGGGATATAAATGGGATTGGTAGGATTACTCAGAGAACTTACAATACAGACTTGTATTGTAAGGAAATAAAATATGAATAAACTATTTAACAATCACAGATCAGAAATGATTTTCTTTACTTTGAGATTTACACTCTGAAGAGACCTCTACCCAACAGGAAGGATAAAGTGGACAGCTAGAACATAGAACAGTACAACAAAGGAACGGGTCCTTCAGCCCATGATGTCTAAGCTGGCCATGTTGCTAATTTACACTAATTCCATCTGTCTGCACATGGTCTCTATCCCTCCATTCACTTGTTGTTTATATGCCTGTCTAAATGCCTCTTTCATATCTGCTTCCACCACCTCCCCTGGCAGCACATTCCAGACACCCCCCATTCTTTGGGTAAAAAAAATTACTTCACAAATCTAAACTTTCTCCCTCTCACCTTCATCCTATCGCTTCGAGTATTAAACTTTTCTGCCCTGGGGAAAAGACTCTACCTGCCTTATCTATGCCTCTCAAATAACTTTCTATCAGGTCACCCTTCAGCCTCTGACAATCCAGAGAAAACAACCCAATTTTGTCCAGCCTCTCCTTACAGCAAATACCCTTCTATCCAGGCAACAGCCTGGTGAAACTCTCCGGCACCCTCTCCAAAGCCTCCACATCCTTCCTGTAATGCTGCAACCAGAACTGCACACAAGACTCCAAATGTGGCCCAAGCACTGTTTTATACAGCTGAAACATTATTTCCCAACTTTTATGGTCAGGGCCTATGGGTGTTGCCACTTTCAGGGAGCTATGGACTTCTGCTCCAAGATCCCTCTGTACATCAATGCTCCTCAGGGTCCTGCAATTTGTTGTATACTTTTTTCCAATACTTTCATTTGACCTCCAAAAATGCAACACCTCGCACTTGTCCGAATTAAACTCCATCTGCCATTTGTGCTCATATTTCTAACAGGTCTACATCCAACTGTATCATCTGACAACCTTTGTCTACATCATTACTAAAAATTACTAATCAGCTCACCTGCATTTCATTCAAATCATATCCATGTATTAATCACAAACAACAGTGCTCCCAGCATTGATCCCTGTAGAACACCACTGGCCACAGACCTCTAGTCAGATTTTCACCTCTCCACCACTACCCTCTGTCCTCTAAGGCCAAGCCAATGTTGAATTCAATCTACCAAATCTCCATGGATCCCATGTGACTTAAGCTTCTGGATCAGGCTGGCCATGAGGGACCTTGTTGAATACTTTCCTAAAGTCCATGTCTATAACATCAATCATTTTCATCACCTCTTCAAAAAACTCATATTGTAAGACATAACCTCCCCTGCACAAAGCCAAGCTGATTATCCTGTTTTTCCAGATGTGAGTAAATCCTGTCCCTAAGAATCTTCTCCAATGATTTCCCTACCAATGATAAAAGGCTCACTGGTCCATAATTTATTGTTTGTTCCTATTAACCTTCTTAAACAAAGGAACAACATTGGCTATTCTCACTTCCACAGAAACCAGAAGCCAAAGGGCAATGAAAGGAAGAAGGAGCCGATTCTGGAACTTCCAACATCCTCTATATCCACTCATACTTATGGGGTTCATCAAGGGTGGCCCTGCAGCTAATAGTCAACATCAGATGTAGTGTTTGTGCTTCAGCATAAAGATCTATGGTGTACTTTAATGACCGAGGCAACAAATACTAGACCATTGAGGCCATGATAGAATCATACAAAACATTTGTTTGGCCACACCCACAGTACTGCAAATAGTTCTGGGCACCACATTACAGGAGGGATTCAACAGCAATAAAGCAGATGAGAGGAGATTTATGAGGAGGATGGCAAGGCTGTAAAATTATAGAGATGAGCAGAAATTTGCAAGGCTTTGGAACAAAGACTGAAGGGAGATGGAACTGAGGTGCAGAAAAGTTGTGAGAGGCCAAGAAACAGAAAGGATCCATTTCCCTATCACAGAGGTTAGTAACTAAGGGATATAGATTGTTAATTAGTGGAAGAATTTGGAGGGAGCTGAGGAATTTTATTTTGTTCAGCATTGGAATTCACAGGGTGGTGGAGGCAGAAACCTTGAGCACATTTAAGTAGTATTTGATAAGCACTTAAAAAGTCAAAACCTGCTGAACAATGGACCAACAGTGGGATTAATCTGGTTTATTTTTAGCCACATACACATGATGGGTCTAATGGCCTTCTTCTGTGCTGCAAACATAATTGATTCCATGATTCTCCATCACAATCTAGTCACTGCAGGCAAACCAAAGCACAGTACGCCCTATGAAGGGTTAATATCGTTTTCCAAGAGTGCGTTGTAAAATGTGACAACCCATTTGCTTGGGTGCAGCAGTTAATACAGAAAATTATACAACTAATTTCACTTTAATTAACTAGTTTGTGGGTTACACTCATAAATTTTCTAAAAAGCAATCTCAGTTCTACACCCCCCAACCCCCACCATTGCTAAGGCTGTAAGATCCATTTAATCTTTATTTTAATTAGCTCTGTTTACTGAAATGAAAATGTGAGATGAGACCTTCTGGTTATCAGAGGTGCAGCAGAAAATAACAAAGGAAACAAAGGTGATGAATAGGTGGGATGGGAGAACTGTCAATGACTGCGGCACCAATCCAAAGCATTCCCAACAACTCATTTATATTGACATTTTCAAATGGATCCCCTGACTATGTCTGAACCCCCATTAACACCAGCAAGGCCAGACAGGCAATAAAAAGTGCTCTTTCGCAGGATGCATTTCTCGGTGAGAGACAAGATTTCAAACAGATGCCTTCCCATGGAATGACCTGGCTGATTGACAATGCTTGGCAAATGAAGGAGAAATTTCTTCACCCATAAGTGGTGAGAATGAGGAACCTGCTGGTGGAAGCAAATAGTACAATTGCATTTAAGAAAAGGCTGGACAAATACAGGAAAGGGCCAGGAATAGAAGGCTTTGGTGGTAGATTTAGATGACTGAAAAACATTGAGTGAAGCATGGGCTTCCTGGGCTAAATGGCTTGTTTCCTTGTTATATATCCTAAGAATGCCACTGCAGTCCTGGACCTGGGGTAGCTTGGAAATTTACAGGGGGCAGGGATCCTGGCTGTTGTTAGAATGAACAGCTAACGTCAATTCTCAGTCGGGAGAGGGCAAGAAGCAAATCAGATCACCGGAAAAACAGAAGGAAGGAGAAAGCAATTGGCAATAAACAAGGTGTGAAATCAATAGGGATTCCAGTGAAAGACTCATTTGGGGTTAGGAAGAGTATTGGTCCATGAAGACCCATGGCTTTGATTACCTCCCTCCATTAAATTCACTTAAAAGTGGCAAATTGTCCATGATACATGATCAGGGTAGTATTTGTATACTCACCCATTGCCAACTCATATTCAGCACCAGTTAGTAAAATACAAAACACCCTCTAACTGTGGGGCTTTGGGTTTAGCTTATTCGGCTTATTTCAATGTATCACTTCCTGAGGTGGCACAAAATTAAATCGAAGCTGAATTGCCAGCCCTAACATTGTCAACAACCCGTGACACCTGCTACAGAGCTTTGCAGGAGCATTATCAAACAACAAAAGAAAAATGTATCTCCAATCCAACTGCACTTTGTAGAACATGTCACCTGGGATATCCCACAGATAAAGGTAGCTGCAGTGGGAATTTTAACAGGGAGTCATGGAATTGTTTTATTTGCCCAAATAAGAAGCTGCATTTTAACTGTGGAACTATTTTGTAAAGCAAAACAGACAGTGGTGTCAGTTAAGTGTGGGAGTTAGATACCACCCCAAGCACTAGCTGTTGGTTTTGGATGTGTCTGAAATAATATCAAGTAACAGAAAAAAGGAAAGCATTTCATCCACATGAAGCCTTCAGAAGTCATAGAGTCCGGTGACTCTTACACCAGATTCAGCTCTGAGGCTCCTACCCGTATAAGAGTCCTACTTACAATGCCCACAAACAAATCTTGTGTCCATTAATTAAAACACCATACACTTGAAGCATTCATGCTCTAAAGTCAGATGCGCGCTGTAATAAACTTGCAATTTTCATGCTCAATCACTATTCATTTCTGGCCTCCTGCTGACTGTTGTGAAGCTGTGCTGTTGGTTTATAGCAATAATCATGTCTTACATTGTTGAACATCTTGTTAAACTATCAAAGATTGTCACACAGAACAATGCTTTAAAACAGCACCCCTTTGGATCTCTGACAGCTAAATTCAAACAGGCTTTGAGGGACATGTTTTCTGTTATATGTAGCACATCATTTATGT
>JARFYF010000061.1:11474565-11485220 GCA_030265395.1 Rhina ancylostomus | reverse complement strand
CTTTTATTTTACTTATTATCATAGGTAGTTATTAATAAAGTAGTTTTTAACACTTATACATGTCTTGGTGTGTTTCTGTTGATGCTGGTACGTAACAGTGGTCTATTTCTCAGTAAGGTTAATCCTGAAAATAAAATGGAAGCAAAATAAGTCAACAGGGTTGTTATTGACCAGACTGTGTCAGCCATTATGTTACAGGAGGGTTGGGGCTTACGTCGGCTCCCAGTAAACGGGCAGTAAACAAAGCCAGTTTATTCAGAAATGAAAGCGTAAAATACTGGAAAAACTCAGGAGGTCAGGCAGCATCTATAGAAAGAGAAACATGACACCACTGTTGTTGGTAGAATCTGAGATGGCGATCAGGAGGCTTGTAGGAGTGAGATTGATTGGCTGGTTGAGTGGTGTCGCAGCATCAACCTCCCACTTAACATCAGCAAGATCAAGGAACTGATTGTGGAATTCAGGAAGGGGAAGTTGGGAGAACACACACCAGTCCTCATTGAGGGGTCCGTGGTGGAAAGGGTGAGCAGCTTCAAGTTCCTGGGCGTCAACATCTCAGAGGATCTATCCTAGGCCCAACACATTGATGCAATCATGAAGAAGGCATGCCTGTGGCTCTACTTCATCAGGAGTTTGAGAAGATTTGGTATGTCACCAAAGACTGACAAATTTCAATAAATGTATGGTGGGGAGTATCCTGACTGTTTGCATCACAGCCTGGTATGGAGGCTCCAATGCATGGGATCACAAGAGGCTGCAGAGGGTTATAGACTCAGTCAGCTCCATCATGGAACTCTGCCCACTATCAAGGACATCTTCAAGAGGCGGTACCTCAAGAAGGCAGCATCTATCATTAAGGACCCTCACTATCCGGACGCCCTCTTCTCATTATTACCATCAGGGAGGAGGTACAGGAGCCTGAAGACTTAACTCAATGATTCAGGAACAACTTCTCCACTGCCATCAGATTTCTTAACTGAACACTACCTTACTATTCTTTATTTTGCACTATTTATTTATTTTTGTAATTTCCAGATTTTTATGGTTTGCACTTTATGCTGTCACAAAACAAGTTTCATGTCAGGGCTGAACACCAGAAATTGGGACTAGCTGGTTGGGCACCCAGGTCAGCATGGACTGGTTGGGCTGAAGGGCCTGTATCTCTGATGTATTTCTGTATGAGTCTATGAGTCTATATGTCATGATAATAAATTTGATTCTGATTCAGAATAGTCAACAATTTGGGTTTGCAACCCTTCGTCAGAACTCAGTTTTATTCAGAGTTGTGCTTCAAGAGTGGAGGAAACAAACAATGGGAAAGGAGATGCACTGATTTCTCCAACATAAACAGAGTTAGTTTTCCAGAAAAATGCAGTAGGTGGAGGATAGTCTTGTGTGAATTACCTGCTTCATTTAAATTTCAGTTGCTTGCAGTTGGTTAACATGCAGCAGACAGCAGAAGCACAACTAGTCACTGGCACATTTCTTGCATCTGCTTATTCCATTATCTCAGCTAGACATGGCTTCAACCTCTTTCTTCTAATCCCCTCAACTAGCAATTCATCTTTTGCCCACCTCCACCCCTGCTCCTCTCCACCATCCTCCACCATCTGGACTTTTAAATGAACTTCAGGACCCAAACCCTGAACTTAGAAGTCTTGTCCCCTCACTATCATTCAGAGTAGACAGTGAGTACACCCCTTGCAAGATAATCAAAAAAATACCCTGCATATGGCATGAGTGGGTGTGTACAATTTTCCTGATCCGAATTACAGTGGTTAATCAGATTTCCATATGGAATTTCACTAAAGTATGTCTAATAAGTTTACTAGCCCATTTTATTATGGGAAAGTAATGCTCATGACATGATATAATGCTAAATATATCATGGTCAATGAGGTAATTACAGCAGAGAGACAAGCCATTCACCACAACTGGTCATTGCCAGCGTTGATAACCCACAAAGGCCTCCTGCCACCCTCTTTGATCTCACCCAATGGCACTTTCTTCTCCTCTTTTGTTTACTTAGCTTCTCCTGTAATACATATACACAATGTGCCTCAGTTCCTCCATGTTCCATATTCTCCCTGCTCACTGCATAAAGGGATTTCTCTTCAGTCCCTTCTTGGATTTATTGATGTTCAGTATTGCAGAGGCCATGCTTGCAGGCAGAGTTACAGAGGCGTAAAAGCAACTTGTGAGCAGCCACAGGTGTGAAGTTGTTCTAACATCTCTGCTACTGCTGGAAATCCACCCTGCAGTGTTAATGGGGTGAACGTAGAACACCAGCAACCTTACCATATTGGTCCTGCAATATAAATGGGGCATTAAACATGAGGTAGGATGCAATAAATCTACGTTTAACTAGGTAAAAGTACACAGTAATCAGTCACAGCTCATTACGCCAGCCCTCGTTAATCCATCAGTCTTGAATTCCAGCAGCACATTAAGGNNNAGAGAGGCATCTGCACAAGCAGAATTAGCCATTGAAACAGCAATTTAAATTCTGGCTCTGTGTGCTTGATTTATAGACCAATTTACGCTTATTTCAATATACATTCAACACGCCACATTCTAATTCAGGTCGATTTCTGCAGAAAGGCGCTGAAGATGGATAGAAAGGCAGATCAGATAGGTACCTGCAGAAATTTACTCATAGATAGATGGGAAATATGCAGAGGTTAGGGGCCATTACTAAGTCACCAAATATTTGACTAAAGAATGACAGCAAAAGAATTAACAGTGATTTAAGATGCATTGAAATTGTCCTTGCTAAATTGCCTTCATAATGTCTAAAAGTTTTTAAGCTTTGACAATTGTCAGTGTCAACCATCAGTTCAGGTCAATTTTGTAACCACCTAACTTAGCTTATTGCAGGGCTTCATTAACATCCAGGTTTGGCTAACAATTGGTTAGTGACACTCAAGCTTCAGAAATACTAGATCATAACCTTCAGTTAAATCACGCGAGATACCCCACCATTGAATATTTGTTGGGGGCAAGGGAAGCCATCCCCAATGCCCATATGTTGCCTGAAGCAATTTCTTTAGCAACAAGAGCAGCACAAAAGCTGGACATTCTTCACAAAAGTGGATTCATTCTGTTCCTGAAAGACCACCCATCATTTCCAAATTTCACGTCAATCGTCTGTCACCCAAGTGGCCAACCTATCCACCTGGCTGAACTCTGGTACTAGATTCAACATACATCCACTCCTTCCACCATCCCAACCCAAGATGGTTTCTGTATGGACAGCCAACATGTTGCACAGTAACAAGACATACCTTCATGCCCTGTGTCTGCTATTGCCAAGACAAAGGAACAATGTTGTAAAAACATCCTAATTTCCAAGCCACAGTAATAAATCTTTCATCTCTGCTGGGTTAATTAAACCAACCTTTATATAATTACCATTTTAGACAGAGGAGAGAGCTTTAGCTGCTTCACAGAGGCACAAAAAACAATACAAGAGGAGATATTGGGAGAGATGGCCCAATGTTTAGTCAAAGTGGTGGACCTTTAGAAAGATAGAGGGTTAGAGTGTTTCAGGGAGGGAATTCCACAACATGAGATGAAAGCAACTGAAGGAATGGTTGTCAATGGAGCAGAAGCAGGGGATGCATAAGAGACCAGAGCCAGATAATTGATGGGGATTCTTGACCTACAAGAGTTTACAGATGTTGGGAAGAACAAGATCAGGAAGGGATTTGTAATTCTAACCTTGTGGTTTTGGGAGACTGGAAATCAATGTAGATCAGCGAGTACAGGGACATAGGTGGTGGGGTACATGGTGCATAAACTTTTGAAACAAGGATTGAAACAGTTCAATGAATAGGCCATTACCACCTATTCAAAGCAATGAGATTATACACACTAAATATAGACTCACCACCATCACCACTTGCCTCACAAAATAATACAAATACATCGGCCCTTATCATATCCTCATCATCTTCCAAAGACTTCATTTCCCAACAAATAGATAACTTCGGCAGACACTCACTAGATGTATAAATAATATTCAATTTCACATGGCACAATTCCATCAACAGCAAATGAGTGAATAAACATTCAGGTCAAGAAAAGTTGATTTCAATAAACTTGCAACCTTGTATGATCTGAGCATTGCAATCTGCTTCCATAATCCGAGTCCATTGAAGTCAGTGGACCTGAATTTCAGAAGTAGAGTGCAATGTCAGGCTGATGTTAGATCGTATATTTAGCACCCATGACTGAGAATGAAAGTCTACCCCAAAAACTTTCACTTTGGATTGTCTCATTGAAGGGATTATTATTGAAAGCAATAAAATAAAGGCTTGAATTTAGATAGCAAATTTCACATTACACTTAAGACATGTTATCAGAGTACCTTTGGACTATTTTGATATAGTAGAAGCAGTGGTCAATTTTGGCAAAACACGATCCTATAAACTTCATTGTAATAATGGCCAGATAATCTATATTGTTAATGTTGTTTATGGATAAATATTGGCCAGGACTCTGGGCATAATTGAGACACAAGAGACTGCAGATGTGGAATCTGGAGCAACACACAAAAAGCACTGCAGGAACTCAGTGGGTCAGGCAGCATCTATGGAGGGAAACAGACAGTCGACGTTTTGGGTCAAGACCCTTCATCCGGATCCCCTGATCTTTCTCAAGACAGTGCATTAATGCAAAAGGGATGTCACAATCTTGTTTCAGACTTTATCTTAAATAAGGCCCCCCAGTGTAGCACTCCTTCAATACAAAACCAGGATATTTGTTCATAAGTAACAAACTGGTAGAGGAACTCAGCAAATCAAGCAGCATCTGGAGGCAAAGAGATAGTCAATGTTTCAGGTCAAGACATTGCATCAGGATGGTCCTGATGCAGGGTGTCAACCTGTAATAGCAATTATCCCTTGCATCCACAGTTGCTGCTCAACCAGCTAAGTTCCTCCAGCAATTTGTTTTTTGCTCCAGGTTCCAGCATCTGCAATCTCTGTTATGTCTCTAACATTCATACAGGAACATTTCACAAACAGTAAGTGAATGAGTGGTCAATTCCTCTCCTCTTTCCGTTGCCTTGCATATGGGAATGATATTAACTTGAAGGAAGAATTCCTGGTGAATTTTTGATCAGCATTGTGAGATTTTTCACATCAACTTCAGCAGATTAGCACAACCTCTTTAAAACTACCTCACATAATGGAAGCCGAGATGGAATAACTTAATTATCATAAACTATCACAGCCCAGAATTAGTGGTCAATATAAAGAGATGCAGCTTAGAAAATGGTTCTTCGGCCTGCTGAGTTTGTCCCAACCATCACTACTCATTTACAATAATCCCAATACATTCTCCCCACATTCCCGTTAACTCTTCCCAAGTTCTATCATCCACCCATACATCAGGAGCAAGTTACAGTGGCTAGTTAACCTAACAACATGCATACCTTTGGGTTGTGGAAGGGAACGTGAGAACCTAGGAAAAACCCTCATGGTCACAGGGAGAATATGCAAACTCCACATATGGACAGTGCCTGAGGGTGGGATTGAACCAGGGTCACTGGAGTTGTGAGGCAGTGATTCTGCTGGCCACGCCACTCAATTTGAATAATATGACTCTGGGTTCCTTCTTTCTTTGACACTCGTAAAGAACAGTGGAAGGGAGGAGGAGAAGGAACTCCCTCACCCAAATCAACAGATGAGAAAAAGCTCATTGCCATCCCATTGATAGAAAAAATGAACAAGGGTTATCTGACTGTAATCCTCCAAGATTCACAGCCTATTCCAGTGCTATTGTACCGAGCTTTCAAAGGGCTCCAGCTGTGGTGACCGTTTCAGTAGGTGGTTCCAACTTTTAAGCACACAGTTGTGTTCTGTTTTCAGAAAGGATTATGGGATTGAGCATTCTGTGAGACTGTCCAAATTCTTTTGAAGATTGGCTATTTTGTAAACAGAATGTGCCTGAAATGTTGCACATAGCAGAGGTTCACAAGAGATCCAGGGGCCAAGGAATTTGTCCAGTATTTAAGTGCAGAGAGAAACAGGCATTGAGCCTGCATGAGAACCTGAAGACATTGGCCTAAGGCTTGCTATAAATGCGGCCTCAGGTTTACCTACACGTCAGCATCAGACAGCAGGTGCAGTCAGCTCACGCCAGGCTGCTCTTGTACATTTCCTACAGTACAAGTGTAATTTCGTTCATTTTTCACAAAGCTGCTCATCCACAGATTATCCCTGAAAAATGGAAAAGGATGATCAATCTCGCAAAAGGATCAGGAGTATCACGATAGCGAATGGGACACAGTGTAACTGATCCAATGTTTTGCATTTCCCAAAGTGCACTTCAATCGAATTACTTAAATGTAATTTCTTCAAATAATTCTAAAAATGATGCTGGTCATTATGGTCCCAGTGGGAATGGACATGGAAAACTGACTTGAACTGTGTTGTACAGCACAAAAAGCAGTGGAGGAACTCAGTGGGTCAGGCAGCATCTATGGAGGGAAATGGACAGTTGACAAATGGACTGACTTGAATTTCCTTGTGCAGTAACATACCAGACACTTGCTTCCCCCCTCTTACTTACAAAAAGCAGCTGAGTTTTCTTTCAAAAAGCCACTTTAAGTGTGAAAAAAACTTCATTCCAGGTATTTGAGAATGTCCACATTACTGAATCGTAGGTGGTCACTTAATGCTTCAGAAATGTGCTGCAATGAGTTGAGGAAATTGAAGAGGATTTGGGTAATCTTCCTTGGGGAAGAACATGTGTCACTGACACATCAGGCCAATGTCTACAAGCCATGCCAATGTCGGCAGCACATATATCCTGCCTCACCCAATGCTCAACATTGCTTGACTGTTCTGGTACTGATAAACCTGATCTGTATATTCCGCCATTTATTAGACACTTTAATACTGCAATGTCATATCCACAGTAATCATACGCAACATTGTTTTTCATTTGTAGTGTATGCATGCTACTGTTAAGATATAAACAACTATAAATTTTTGCCTGTTACACTGCTCAAACTAAATTTTCTTTCCTGACCATTTGTTGTGCTCTGATCTTGTGTGACCCAGATTCATTTTAGAAGATATGATCATTCTAATTTAAAAGTAGCCTCACATCTGTTTTCGATAAGTGTTCTTGGCACTCAGAAGCCACCAAGGAGATTGAGTGCGAGAGATTAAGCCCAGAAAATGGTGCACTTAGCACTTATGTTCTGCTTAAATAAAACTGGCATTGTCAAGGCCAAATTCTCCCAGTGTTTCTCACATTTCAGCATTAAATAAAATGAGTATTTAAAGGATTGTGAACTATTGTTAGCTTCTTTATTTTTATTATTTAAGGGACATAGTGAAGGGTAGTGTAAGAAAGCCAAGTCTGATATTTGGATTAACCTTGCTTATGTTATTCCCACTTCTCAATAACTTTGATTTGTAGTTGTCAGCCTGAGAGAGGTGGCCTTGCGTAATTTGTTCAGTGGTCAAAGGTTCTGTATTGTATTTCCTGAAAACTAATAAAGAGGTGTTATACTTGCTTGCACCATGCAAAATTAAATGCATGTGATAATATTTCACCTCATAGGGATTGAAGATTTTCCTCTGGAAGGAAGCTAGATGATCATCCAGGGAATGGTTAGATCGTTCCAATGCTCTCAGAGGATCAGTAGGTCTAACTTGCTGACTGTCAGTGACGGCTGTCGTTGCTGATACTCACCTTCCTTTCAGAAGGTGGATAGACAGATGGAGTCGCTTGTCGCTTGTGGATCACTGAGCTGGTCCCCCAGCAGCAAAGCTGTTGCCTCGCTATATCGCTGGGAGTGAGGAATCCCCTGGACTTTACATCTGTGGGCAAACTCGATTGTCTGCGATCCAGGTCCAGCCAAGATCTTACATGCAGCTGAACCACTGAGTGGTGGCAACCTCTGGCTAAGTCAGATCCTGGTAAGAAGCTGAGACTCTGGCTCAGCCTGGGACATGGATGGTGGCACAGGGTGTTGGAGGTGCAATGGAGTGGTGGGAACTGTGGGACAGCTTGGGATGGGATGGTGGGAGTACAGATTCAGCTGGTGGAGAAGTGGTGCAGTGATGAGAAGCTAGTAGAAGGTAGGTAGGTTGGGGTGATGGGAGAGTGACATGATGGGTGGTGGGGAGTGTTTTGATGATGAAGTGTGGGTGGTGGGTGATGAGAAGGTACAGGTGGTATCATGGAGTCATCGAGATGTGCAGCACAAAACGGACCCTTTAACATATCATGCCCACGCCTACTGTTGTACTTATCAAATCATAGAGCCATAGAGTCATACAACATAGTACAACTTATCAATACATAAGTACAACTTACCAGAACATAAGTACAAGTACATTTGTACATAGGTATAAGTACATTTGTATTTATCAGTACATAAGTACAACTACTGTTGTACTTATCAATACATAGAGCCATAGAGTCATACAACATAGAAACAGGGCCTTCAGCCCAACTGGTCCATGCTTAGATTCCCATCTAAGCTGGTCTAATTTGCCCACATTTGGCCCATATCCCTTGAAACCTTTCCTATCCATTACCTGTCCAAGGACCTTTGAAATGTTGTTATTGTACCTGCCTCAGCCACTGCTGCTGGCAGCTCATTCCATATACTGACCAATCTGGGTAAACAAGTTGCCCCTCAGGTCCCCATTAAATCTCCTCCCTTTCACCTTAAACTTCCGCCCTGTTGTTCTTGATTCCCCAACCCTGGGAAAAAGACTGTGCACATTCACCCGATCTGTCACTCATAATGTTATACACTTCTATAAGATCACTCCTCACTCTCCAATGTTCCAATGAAAAAAGTCCCAACCTGTTCAACTTCTCTCTATAAAGCAGTCCCTCGAGTCCTGGCAACATCCTCGTAAATCTCCTTTGCACGCTTTCTAGCTTAATGGCATCTTTCCTGTAGCAGGCTGACCAAAACTGAACACAATATTCCAAATGCAGCCTAACCAACATCTAGTACAACTGCAACATAACATCTCAACTTCTATACTCAATGCTCTGACTGACGAAGGCCAGTGTGCCTTCACCACCCTGTCTACCTGCAACACCACTTTCAGCGAAAAATGTACTTGTACTCCTAGGTCCTTCTGTTCCACAACACACCCCAGAACCCTACCGTTCACTGTGAAAGTCCTACCCTCATGTTGTGTGGGGGATTGGGTGGTGAGGGCTGGAAGAAACCTAACAATAAATGTCATTCACATCTTGAATAATAAATGCTAAACTGGAAAAGACATCGGTGTCTTCTGCTGCTTTTCTTTTAAATTCATTTTCAGGATGGGGACATCCCAATTGCCTTTGAGAAGGTGGTTACGAGCTGCCTGCTTGAACAACTGCAGTCCTCCATAGCCGTTGGGTTAAGAGTTCCAGGATGTGGACCCAGCAGCAATGAAGGACAGGCGATATACGTCCAAGTCAGGATGGTACGTGACCCGGAGGGAAAGCTGCAGATCGCGGCCATCCCGACTTTCTTCTGACATTCATAACCCAATAACTTCACAAAGGGAAGGAAGGATTATTTTCACGCTGGCTCTTAATTAGAGATTAAATCTCCCTAAACAAAAGCAATTAGCCTCCAAAAAAATCTCAGCATGGATCTAATTATAGCATCTCTCCAAAGTAAAAGGATGGGCTGGCAGAAAATGTGCTTTGGACTCTGGACTACATAATAACTGGGCACTGCAAGCACAGCTACACTTCAGTAATAGGCTTCACCATAGAGTCACACAGCACAGAAACCTTCAGCCCACTAAGTCCACTCCGGCCATCAGGTACCTATTTACATTGATCCCATTTTATTTGCTTCACATTCCCTTCAACTCTCTTTGAATTCTACCTCTCAATGACGCATCAGAGATAATGCACACTAGCTAATTAATGTAGCAACCCATACATCTTTGGGACATGGGAGGAAACGGGAGCACCTGAAGGAAATCCACATGGTCATAGAGAGAACATGCAAACTTTGCACTGACAGCACCCAGGTCATTGAAGCAAATAAAGGAAAATCAAACAGGGAGGGAGCTTTGCCAATAGATAGTTTACCCAATTTTCATTTGCTTAACTGAAGATAAAATGTGATGAGAGGACCAAATATGTTCATTCAGGAGATCCAAGTGCAGGAACCATATAGTATGTTGCAAAGGCTCCAGCATTATCCCAGTAGTTGCAGACCTTATAATGGAGAAATATTTTATGTCCTGTGGACTCGAGGGGTTACACAAGAGGATTGTAAAGAGAATTCAGGAGGTTCAGGAAGCAGTCAGGAGTGTTGGTTGGGCAAATGATCAGGGAGGAGTGTGGGGGTTGGTCAGATCAGTGGGGTCAATGATCAGGCAAATTAGGGGGTTGGAGTCTAGAGGCCTCCGGCTGAGCGAGACCCAAAGAAAGAACAGGGTTCTCTGGCTCAGTTCCGTGCCTGGTGGGAGGTTAGTTAAGATCAGATAGATCTCTTTATTAGTCACCTGCACATTGAAACACACAGGTAAATGCATCCTTTGCATAGAGTGTTCTGGGGGCAGCCCACAATTCTGCCACAGTTCCGGTGCCAACATAGCATGCCCACAACTTCCTAACCCATACGTCTTTGGAATGTGGGAGGAAACCGGAGCACCCAGAGGAAA
>JARFYF010000061.1:11416077-11426392 GCA_030265395.1 Rhina ancylostomus | reverse complement strand
TACCTAAAGTGGGAGAATCAGTTAGACCCTGGGTTCTTGACTTGATCCTGACAGGACCAAACTACGTGAATTGGGAGTCAGGTTGGATTGGATGTACTTTCTGATGAAACATTTGGGGGTGGTTTGGATTGGATAGGATTGAATGGTTCGCTCAGAATTACCACAAATTCTTCACCAGTGTTTAGTATTTCATCCTCTAACAGACAAATAACATGTTTGAGGTTGTTACATTTACAATGAAGGTCAGGTTGGGTTGCGAATGGAAAAAAATTATGACCACTCCGGTTGGGTTGGGTCAGATTTTAATTTGTTATCCATGCCGACCTTCAGGTGCTGAAAGTCTGAAATAAACTTATTACGCAAGAGCAAAGAACAAACAACTGTACAGCTCAGTGGGTAGAGTGAAATGGCCTGAAGTTTCAGATCAAGACCTTTCATCTGGACTGAAAGATAAGAGGGGAGATAGCCAAAATAAAGAAGTTGACTGTCCATTTCCCTCCACAGATGTTGCCTGACCTGCTGAATTCCTCCAGCAGTTTAGTTTTTTGCTCCAGATTCCAACATCTGCAAGCTCTTGTATTTCCATTATTGCACAGGAGACCATTCGGCCCTTTGGATCTATGCCTGCTCCCAGCAGAGAAATCCCATCAGCACCATTCCTTCTCTTATTTCCCTGTGACCTGTTTTCTCTCACATTCCCATTCCAAATTCGCCCACCCCACACTCGGGGTCATTTACAGTCACCTGTTGACCAACCAGCAGGTCATTGAGATGTGGGAGGAAATCAGAGTACCCAGGGGAAACGTACACAGTCATAGGGAAAACATACAAATTCCATACAGACAGGGTTGCTGGAACTGTGAGATGCAGAGCTAACCTCTGTGCCACACATGTGAGATGAAAACAGAAAATGTTGAATATGATCAGCAGGTCAGGCAGCTTCTGTGGAGAAAGAACAAGCAATGCTCAGGTTTCAAGTCAATAGCCAGTCCGCCTCAAATATTAGTTCAGTTTCTTTCACCACAGATGCTGCCTGAACTGTGAAAGCTTTCCAGCACTTTGTGTTTTTATTAATGACAGCAGTTCCCTGGTGTCTTCGCCACAGATTGCAGGTCTGTTAATGATTCTCGTGTTTGCTGTATGCTAAATATAGTCCAAATAGATCAGGAGATATCTGTATTTGACCTCTGATACTTCAGTCCTGAAAGCAGAATAACTTCATTCCCCTAATGACTCGATGGTTATTATTTAACTGTATGCCTTGCTTGCCTGAGTCAGCTCAAGTTTTGGGTTAACTCCTTCTTCACTCATGCATTGAGGTATTCTCCACCAGATCTTGGATGTATGAGGACCGATCTCAATGGTCTCCTCTGGACCCATCACCCTTGCTCACTGGACATATAAATAATTTTATGGTCAGTATTACAGCAAAAAATTGAAAGTAAATGGCCTTCTAGGACAATGAGCAACATTATGACCAAATCTTACTGTTAATTAATATGAAACACAAAACAGACCCACATTAAAACATATAATACACGCATATAAATCTGATAACCAGTATAATACATGCACACACCATGCACACATATGCATACACACACTCACACATCTGTAATAACAGAATATTGAGCACAGTTATTAAATACTGAAAGCAATCCCATTGATCCAATTACCATCCTAGCTGTTAAGTGTTATAGTGACCAGCCTCTGTGTATCTGCAGTTCCCTGTTAATTGCTTTTAATGTGTTGGTGAGGAAAATATTCATTATTCAATCTAATAGGACTCTGGTGTGTAGAGCCAGGAGCCTCAGCTTCACCATTGCACACTGTTACAGTTAAAGTCACTGATTGATTTGGACAACTTTCCTTTCTCTCCCAAAATGGACAACACTGTAGAGTTCTCTGGGATTCCCCAGTTCACTGAGGCTCAGACCAGCCCCTGAACAATGCGAGAGTTCAACATGTCCTTTCATTCCACGAACAAGCTTCTGATGCCTCCTCACACTGACACTTCCAATAGAATTACAGAAATGAGAGCGAAAATCTTTTGTTAGGATTGTAAATGTTCAAACCCACAGCGACAACATGAATTTCTGCTCAATAAATCTGATAGTTTCTTGTAAAAAAAATCATAAAGAAAGATGCTTCTTTGTCAATAAAAAAAAACATCTGTTATATTTGTTTCCTTTTACCCTCCTTTGACTGATCTAGAGGTCTATCACTAAATGGTCTCCAATGTGAAGGGCAAAATCCACTGTTGCTGCTTACAGATGTGGGCAAGGCACTGAACAGCGGGAATAAGAAAGCAGTAGTCTGGAAGCAAATTCCCCAAGGAGTTTGGGGAAAATGTAGAGCTGGAAGTCCCTTTGAATTCACCTCAAACTATTTGAGATGAAAAGTTCTCAGAGGGTAATAAATAACCTTATTCCTCAGCGAATGGAGAATAATATTTAGTTGTCTTTCAGCACGTTAAAACTCAGAGGATTTTATTTGTCCTCAAGCTTCATAGCAAGATGAATACAACTGCCTGCACTCAAAACCAACAACTTTTTAATTTGTTGTCCAGACCTTGGATACATTACAAACTGCCATCATAGATGGGTTAAAATACCGTTAACTTATTTTTTCTTATTTAGGATAACTGCCTAGAAATTGGATGGTCTAGGACAGAGGGGAAAAAAAAGCACACACAACCTGCAAAACAACAAATTTCACAACATATGTCAGTGATAACAAACCTGATTCTGACTACAATCTTGCCAAGAGTAAACTATGCTAGCAATTATTTCTGGATGAAATCAAGCCAATCACAAAATTGGTCCAAGCACCTGTGGTCATGTTTCACGCCAGCGTGTCTCACCTTCTCCTCTTGTCTGGTAAGTACTCAAGGGCATCACATGCAACACTCTATTTTCCTCATGCCAAATGGAGCTCAAACTTCCACACTACACCCAACATGGAAGAGTCTCAGTAGAACTAGATCCCTGAAGTGTTAAGTTTGATATTGCTCTTGGTATGTAAAGGGATGCTCTGATAATCATCAATTGAGCTGACTGGAGCCCCCATGCCTGGTCGAGTTAAGGAAGGAAGCATTATGCACACTGATTATAAGAGATACCGTGCTAGGGATGCGCTTTGTGAGGATGCTGGAAAATTATAAACCACCAATGCAAATCAGGTAACTCTCTCCACACTCCAATTGCTAACATAACATTGTGTGCCAATAATCACAGAGTAGACCAAACCTCTCATAATAATCCTTCAGATTCTGCTTTACAGATCCTTCTGCACTAACATATTAATGACTGATTTCTTGATCCAATTACAGAAATAGCCCAGTGCAATTATTTACAGTGATCTGCAACTCACCCTCTCATCTGTTGTGAAAACATGTAATTTATTTTTACATTGCTTCAGGATTTGGGAATTTGAAACTTGGAGAAGGCAATCCTGCCAGATCTTTCTTATGATTATCTTCTGGCTTTCCAGGATATTCCTTCTGGCTTGTATCTCATTGGACAGGGCTTCCATGTCCCTTTGAGCGAATCAGAAACTCTTGCCTAATTCCCTGCAACCTCTCCTTCTTCCATGGCAGCTACACTGCCCTTAAGGGACAGTGCACAGAAAGTTGTTGAGATCTGCCAAGTGTGGCCACATTTGGAAATGTACTGGTCCTGTTTGAGTGAATATTTTTAGGTAAAAAAACTGGTTTCAAATGTTTTTGGACAATTTCTGATTCTTTGAGCAGACCCATATCAGCATAAATATTAGACTCAATGACCGTGTATTGTAATTTCCAATTTCTAGGCTAAACATCATTCACCTCATAAGCAGCCCTAATTTATCTCAAATACAGGTGATCCACACATTGTGGCTGCACAGGCTATTGAAATTCACCCTTAAAGCATTCACAAATTCATTCCCCAAAAATCTGAGATATGGAATAAAATTCACTCTCACGGAATTTCTATGAGAAAGAAGTAAATAAATCAACACAAAAGTTATTTATTTTTAACTCGCGCTTCTTAAAGCTTCACATTATGGAAAATTGTGATATGGCCTGTTTCCTAGGAACAAACCCCCTGTATACATGTTGCCATCTTTGGCTCACTTCATGCTTCCAACATTGCCATCCCTTCACTTCCATTATTGGTTATGCCATACGTCCATTGTGTTTCCATCTGCTTTCCCTCGCCAAAAGATCATAATAGAAGAAGTAGGTCATTTGGCCCCTTCAATAAGATCTCTCTTCAATAAGATCTCAGCTGATCTTTTACCTCAGTGCTACTTTCTTGCATTAACCCCATATCTCTTTATTCTTTTAAAATATAAATACCTATTAAACTATGTGTTGGTATTGGTATATTATTGTCACTTGTACCAAGGTATAGTGAAAAATTTGTCTTGCATACTGTTCGTACAGATCAATTCATTACACAGTGCAGTGACATTGAGTTGGTACAGAGTGCATTGAGGTTGAACAGGTGAAATCAATAACAGTACAGAGTAAAGTGTCACAGCTACAGTGAAGTGCAGTGCAGGTAGACAATAAGGTGCAAAGTCTCGAATATGCTCAATGATTTTCAGCTTCCACTACCCTCTTGGGTAGTGAATTCCAAATTTCAATACCTTTTGGACAAAGAAATTTCTTCTCATCTCCATCCTGAATGTCCTAATTCTTATTTTGAGACTGTAACCCCAAACAGAGGAAATATAATTCCTGTATCAACTCTGCCAAGCTGAAGGAATTTTGCACAGTTCAATGAGGTCACCTTTCGTTTTTATAAACCCCAGAGAATATAGGTCTAGTCTGCTTAATCTCTCTCGATATGACAAACCCATCATGCCAGAAGTCAAACTAGTGAACCGTGGCTGCATCTCCTCTGTTACATGTTTATGAAGCCAAGATATCAGACCCATATATGATATTTCAGATACAGTATCACCAAAGCAAGATGTCTCTACTCTTGTACTCAAATCACCTGGCAATAAAGGTTAACATACGCTTTGCCTTCCTAACCTACTCATCAACTCTTAGTGACTTCTGTACAAGGACACCCAGGTCCCTCTGAACACCAACTTTGGTCAATCTCTCACCATTAACTGAATACTCTGCCATTTTAATTCTTGTATTCAATAAATTGGTACAAGAACCTTCACTGGATCCAATGTCATACTACCCAGTCTCGGAGTGACCATCAGAATAGATTACTGTTCTGCTTCTAAATATGGATTTTTTTGTGTATAGTCAGAAGTACTAAATTTTTGATGCTAACATGAAGCTCCGCCTGTTCACTCAACCTGGAGGTACTAAATCTGATGACACCACTGCAAAGAAGATATTCCAGTCAATATTTATCCCTTGATCAACACATATTGTGGATATCATTACATTGCTGTTTGTGGAACCTTGTAAATTCTACAAGAATGACCATACTACAGAAGCACCTTATTGGGTGCAAAACAGTTTGGCACATCCTGAAGAAAAGTAAAAGGTACAAACGAAATGTGAGACTTTTTCCCTCTGCTGCAACATTCGTTCCATTGTGTTGGGTCTATCTTGTAGGTTTGGCTTGCAGTTTAGCATTATTAGCAGTAATCATTCATTTCCATTAGGTGGGTCAATAACAAATCTGTTTAAGCAAATAAGAGGCAGCAGGGAATTGCAATGTGATAATCATTCATGATTGCATTTTCCCACCGGTAAAGTGGACAGATCGCTGATGCATGAAAACATAAACCAGTTCGGAAAGTTAATCAGTGGCTGCTTTTTAACACAGGAGACAGGGAGATGTTAGAGCAATGTTAGATTAGATTTTGCATTGAAAATACCTGAAATAATTAGGAAACAGGAGGTTTGCAATACTCTGTCCAGGTGAGCATCAGGTAACTAAGGGCTAATTACCATGCTTAATGATAATGTTAAAAAGGAAAGCATGGTTTCCACTGAGGCCTGAAGGAATCAACAACTGTACCATCTTTCTGTTTAGTTTAGAGTGACCTGCCATAAGCTGTGAGCAGCATCTTAAGAGCTCTTTATTCTAGATTTTAAAAAGATATTTGACTCATTGGCTGACAAATTATTTTGTAGAGTTCACGGAACAGAAACTAGGCAGCTAATTAACTGACTAGAATGTTCATTAAGTGTTCTGGATAAGGAAACTCAGAGAGGGGAAGGTCCTGTTCTATTCTGTACATGGGGATCTACAATTGTTTATCTTCTATGCTGAATTTTGTCTCCTGCATCTGTGTGCAGAAGTTTGGGAATTCAGCTTTTCCATCAGTTTTTGCGCCAGCAAAGGGCTTCCTGTTGGGTAAGGTTATGGGTCTGTGGGATATGGATTTGATGAGTTCAGTGGTCATCTCCAGCAAATTCCAATTCTTCAAGCTGAACCATCCCCAGTAAAGCTGAAGCAAGGGTGAACACTGGGCCAAGGGGGTGGCAGGACTGTTAAAAATCAACAAGATTTTCCTCCTATGTAGGAGTTAAATAATTGTAGTTCTATGGCTACATCCAATATTCCCCAAGACTTTTGTCTGGCTGTTTCATGTAGGAGATACATCCAGACAATAAGGATGAAAATCTATCCCCACATCTTGAGCAAACCATTGTCATAAAATAGTGGCACAGATGTTCCTGTCATAGTAACCCAGAGCAAACCCAGCAATAGGCAAATGCACAATTAAATTTAAATACCCATAAGTCCCTGTCCAAGTTTACAGTAACCACCGGCTTCAATAGGAAGGGTCAGCAGTGAAACCCATTGAGCAACATAATTTGGCAGAATAAAACTTCTCCATTTCAGTCTAAATATGTTAAATTCTTTCAATCAATCTCTCCGGCACTGAGTATTAACCTGAACTTGATTGTGAACTTAAACACAGTGGCCTGCAAGGCTACAAATGAAATGCTGGGAGGGATGAAGCCAGGTAGTTTCTCTTTGATTGGCACAGACAATATGGGCAGAATAGCCTTTCCCTGTGCCGTCAGTTCTCTGACCAGCAGCAAATGTTTGGAAATATGTTCATGCACTGAGGGAGATTAAAGCATGTTCCAGCATTTATAGACAAGCACCACCACCTCTCTCCAAAGACAGTCTGAATATTTGCAGGGTCCTCATCTCACACTTCCAACGACACTTGTTTAAAAATAATTGGGCTGTCAATAAGTGTGTGTCACTGATACAGAATAACATAGCATTTGAGGAAGTGAACATCAATACAAAAGTTAAGCAGTGATGAAGTATCTATTATGCCAATCAAGCATCAAACTGTGGGTATCAGAGAAAACATCAAGTGTGTTATTCAGCCTCAGCTTTCATCATAAACATTTGGATGCTGAACCAAGTGTAGTTTTAAATTCAAGGAAGGATATTTGGGAAGAAATAGATTGTGAGTTGACAATGAATAGCAAGGTGAGAGGTTAAATAACCTAAAATCTAAGTGTGAGAGGTACATTATGCTAATGCTGCGACATGTGTGTCCAAGGATGGTGAAATAAACATTCAAAGTAGTAGCAGAAGTACAAGGAAGTAAACATCTGGGTTACAGAGAGAATGGATGTGTACAGGGAACATGAAAATGTTCCATATACTGGTGCTTAAATATTCATTGCCCACTCAGCAGTGGAAAATACACTATATACTGGAATCAGCATTCTATTCTGCCTCTGATGTTCATGTCCATTGAAGTCAAGAGTACACAGCGCAGATGCCTCCATATAAGATGCTTAGCTTTACTGTTGCAGCAAGAATCTGAAGTATTTTTATTATTGAAAAGCGAGACAGTGTAATTACAGGCCAGTTAATTTCACATCTATGGCAGGAAACATTCTGGAATCTTTAATTAAAGATGACATTACTAAATATTGAAATAAAGAGATAATATATCAGAAGAAGCTAACATGCACTTCAGCGAGGAAGATTCTACCTGGCACTTGCAAGAGTTCTTTGAGGTGACAGACCTAAAATGAGATGTGGTTTCCATGGAGCTTCAGAAAGTTAAGATTGTACTCAGAAAGGATTAAGGTGGCATGGAATTGGTTGAGTAACTAGGTAGTAGGGAGAGATCAATATGAAAGGTGATGTGCCACCCCAGTACTGCTGACACACATCTGGCCCTGTCTTCATTTGATGAATAGACCACATTTCATCTGTTTATACCCTCCTCCATCTCCCTTATTTGGTGGAGATGTCTGAGGCATTATTGCTGGCCAGGACACTGACACAGCTCATTGATTTATTCCCTGTTATTCCTTTAACAGTGCCATGGACTTTACATCCCTGTGAATAGGCATTTGGGGCTTTGGTTTTTCATCTAATCCAAAGGCTAGAACTATCAGCAATGCTCTTCACTGGAGACACATGATCAGTGCACATCTCACCAAGATTCCTCACCCTCTCAAGCAGCAGTGTCCATGAAGAGCATAATTAATGCTGACAGCTCATTTAAAGCATGCAGGTGAAGTCCAGACATCAATGTTGATTGGACTTCTTGCCAAAGTCACCGTTTTGGTCAGAGAGATTGCCTCAGCAACCACTAGCCTCTCACAAAAAATTGACAGCCACATAAAAATTGTCAGCCACATTTCAAAGAAAGTGAAGACAAATCATACTACATAATCTCAAAGACTACACTACATGTGCATCAGTACATTATGATGAAGGATAATCAGAAACTTCATAGAGATTTATTTTCCTGGAAACATTTATTTTCCCATGTAATTATTTCCTCACCTCAGGAAATTGATGACATTTGGGAAAATATCAAATATAAAATGCACAGTATTCTTCTAAACTAGTTTATTCACTATTTTTTTTGTGTGGGGAGTACTGTGGGGGAATATTTCTGAACAGCATCCCTGAGGCATTCTCAAAGCTGGAAGTACAACCACGATTAACACCAAGATTGCCAGGGTTAGATACAAAGTAAAGCTCCCTCTCCTCCAGTCAAATACAATTTGGCTAAATACAGAGTAAAACTTTATTTATATTTTGCCAATAAAAACCTAAATATGTCTGGTTATTAAAGATTTTATATTAAACATAATACTTTATGTTTTTATATAAATATATATTTATTTACAATATATTTGTATATTATATTGATTATATAATTATATACCATATGCTATACAATATGTATATATTTATAATAAATATATAAAATATAATAATTTAAAAATATATATTGTGTGTGTGTGTGTGTGTGTGTGTGTGTGTGTGTGTGTGTGTGTGTGTGTGTGCATATATCGCCACAGATCTCTATCTAAAATATGTACATGCACACTAAGATTACTGGCATTTTCAGTGACATTAAGTGGCATAGAATATATCACTGATATCACTTGCATGAGACTTTTCACAATGCAAACACAGATCATGAACTGAGCAAGCCTTGCCGACAGATGCAGACTTTAACTAGAAGGTTAAGGCTTGCTTCTGTGTTACAAGGAGGGAGCATGTTGATGAGTTTCTACTCGACTATGTTTTCCTGCAACAGAATGCCTCCACGCCAATGATAAATAATCCCTTACATTAGTGCAAGAGATACATTTCCCATCATAGTTATCCTCAGGCTCCTTTGTATGAATAATAATTTAATACCAATTAATACTTAAATTGTTATTTCCACACTTGCTTATAAATGACAATGGAGCAAAAGGGTAGTGGAGTGAATCATTGAAAGTCGGCACAGGCAGTTAGGATGTGCAGCCAGAATGAGTGATGATTATATCAGAAGGCTTGCATATTCCTGCTCAGGCAGTACAAGTTATGTGGAACATCACATGAACTTTGGTGAGGGTTGGTTCAAGGATGATATCAAGGCAAGTGAATTAACACATGGAAAGGATTGGGATTGTTTCTTCATTCTAAATTCATTCAATAATGAATAGTTAACCTCATGAGGCCTCATCTTTTTTTTTGCAGAAGATTAAAAAGTAACTTCTTGAATTCTTGGTAGGAAGTAATGCGGAATCACATCAGCTGAAGACTGAACTGAGTTTCCCTAACTCATTTCACTTTAGTTCCGGGACCTTGGTTCTGAGTTTGACACATCACTCCCAAGAGCTGTACAAAATTACAAAACCCAACCTGGGAAATTTCCACTGCCCCCACCATAGGTGCACAACACGTCATTCTCCACCACTTCCACCATCTCCAACGGGACCCCACTACAAGCATATCTTCCCTTTCCCACTCCTTTCTGCCTTTCACAAGGACCACTCTCCCCGCGACTCCCTAGTTCACTTCTCTCCCCCCACCCATCCTGCTCCCACCCCAGGAACTTTCTACTGCCCCGCCATAGGTAC
>JARFYF010000061.1:11191564-11206810 GCA_030265395.1 Rhina ancylostomus | reverse complement strand
AATATGGTCAAGACTCGATTGAATGCTTCCTGGTCTCATAGCAATTGCTCCCAGCTCTTTCATCTGTGTTTGGACCAAGGCTGCCATGATGTCTGGAGCCAAACAGTCCTGCTGGAGCCCAAAGTAAGCACCCTGAGGTCCATTTTTGGCATTAAATTATTACTATTCATTGATTCATTTTATCTTCTTGCATCCTCTTTCCAGCTCTGCAAATGTCCTTCACCCACATCCTCGATCACCATGCTGTTATGACAACAGAACCAATTTAATAACTTTTTAAAGAGAGATCCAAATGAAATTCTCAGCAGGTGAATTCAACATTCTTATTGAGTCTTGACCGTGGGCTTTCGCACGTGAGCTTGGCCATTACCAGTCCAGCTTGTGTTGGGCAAGACTGGAAACAAATGTGAGAATTATTGAAGCAACACTTGAGGAGTCCTCCAAAATCCTGGAAGAGTTTGATGGGGCATTGAGAGAAAAAGACAGTTTTACTCTACATTCAGCAGTGCACTTGTCCGGGGAATGTTTGTGTACACTGGGAAGAAGCTTTGCTCTGCATTCACCTGCAGGATAGATTCATGAGGATGTTGCAGGGACTAGATGGCTTGAGTTATGTTTTCCCTTGAGTGAAGGAGGCCAAGGGGTGACCTTACAGAGGCTTATAAAATCATGAGTGGCACAGATCAGGTAGATAGTCACAGTCTTTTTCCCATGGTACAGGAGTTTAAAACTAGAAGGCATAGGCTTAAAGTGGGAGGGGAAAGATTTTCACACAGAGGCTGGTGAATACATATATGGAATGAGCTGCCAGAAGAAGTGGTAGAAATGGTCACAATTACAATGCTTAACAAACATTTGGACGTGTACGTTGAAAGGAAGGGCTTAAAGGGATATGGGCCTAACACTGGCAGATGAGACCAGCTCTGTAGGCACCCTGTTCAGCATGGATGGGTTGGGCCAAAGGGCCTGTTTCCATGCTATATCATTCTATCTGCACTTGCACCTGCAGTTGACTCTATGACTCTATCTGCACTTTTACCTGCAGTTGGTTGAACAGACAATGTCGGAGTTTTATCCCCATCGGTATCATCCCTCACCCTGATGAGAATAACTTTCCTAATGGCTAAGCTGTCAAACCATGAAATAAGAAGCATTGTGTGTTTAGCCAGTGTATTGTGAGTTTTTGGCACGTGATACTTGACCTCTGCTTAGGTGCACTTGACAGGAAGAAGAGCCATTCCTTCAAATTTCTTATCTGACTGGTAATGGATGGACAGAGATGAAGCATCCGATGGGACCCATCAGAACTGAGGCAACATGAGCTTAAAGAAAAATCATTGCAGAGACGTCAGTCAAAAATATCAGAGTTGGAATTATCAATTGGTTGCAAACAAGACTGTCAGAAAGAGAATGGACTGATCATGTATCACTCAACACATCACATTTTTTTGCAACATGATTTCCCTCTGAGAGTTCTGCTTTTATTTTGCAAATCCATAAAATAAAAGTCTGCACAGCTCTCCTGAATGGCTCAATAGGTGAATGCTCCATCATCTGCAAATATGAAGTCAGACGTGTAGAGAAGTGCTGACCTCCTTCTTTAAAAAGTTAGCTATGATGTCCTTCGTGGGATGATAATCAACAGGTGTTCACTGCCTGACATGGATGGATGAAGTACTGGAGTGGAGAAAGAACTGCCAAGGTGCAATCAGTGTTCCTTAAGGAGGGGACAGGACACAGGACAAAGGGAAGGTGGAGGATTAGGAATGGGGAAGGTGAATATTGTTGGGAATGGAAGGTAAAAAGTATATAAAAGTTGTTCTTTGTATCTCCATCAAACTTTGGACCATTCGGTGCCAAGTATTTTCAGAAATCCTTGTTGTAGAGACTGTGAAAGATAGACATACATTTATACAGAGATTCTTTTAAGGACATCCTGAAACCTTAACAGCCAATAAAGCACTTTTGAATTGTAGTCTCTCTTGTAATGTAGGAAACATGGCTGCTAATTTGCAGATAGCAATATCCCATAACGAGTAACCTAGTAACGACCAGATAACCTGTTTAGTGATATTGAAAGAGGGAGAAATATTAGCCAGGATGCCGGGGATAACTGATCTGCTCTTCTTCAAAACAGTACCACAAGAACATTTACATCTGCATGAAACAGCAAGTGCCCCTTGATCCTTGATTTAACAGCAGAAAGCTGGCACTTCCAACACTGCAGCACACCCAGAGTACTGCAGATGTGGTCAATTACCAGAAAGGGGACTGAAACTGATTGGTTAGCTTTGTGAAAAAGCAATGCAACAATTCAACAGGAGATGCATCAGAATCTAAACACCTTTCCTTGTTCAGTTCTATTCCCCTTGGATCCCAAAATCATTGGGCGTGAATACAAATGTGAAACATAATCCAGATGACAGATTTTCTAGACTTGAAAACCACTCTGGGGACCTGAGTTACAAGGAGAGGTTGTGTAGATGAAGTCTTTATTCCCTGGAGTGCGGGAGATTGAGGGGTGACTTGATAAGGGTGTATAAGATCACAAGGGGCATAAACAGGGTGAAAGCACATAGCCTTTTTCCCAGGGAGGGGGTGCTAAATTGTTTAAGATCAGAGGTGAGAAATTTAAAAGGGACAGCAGGGGCAGGTTCTTCATACAAAGGGTGCATATTTGGAATAAGCTGCCGGAAATAGTGTTTCAGGTGGGCATATTTACAACATTTAAAAGCCACCTTGTTAAGTACATGGTTAGGAAAGGTTTAGAGGGCTCTGGGCAAAATACAGGCAGATAGGACTAGCTCACTGGGCAACACAGTCGGCATGGACAAGTTGGGCCAAAGGGCCTGTTTCCATGCTGTAGAACTCTATGACACTTCCCAAGTATAAAAATCAGACCAGAGAGCAGCAATAATTTATGACTTCAGTGCCAGCATCCAGTCAGTCTCCCAGCAGGAAGCTTTACCTTTACATTACTGCCCACTTGCACTTTGCTCAATCATTTTATTACTTTTGCTTTCCTCTGTATTACAGACCTTCTCTCCTGTTTTCCACACTCCCCCCCCACCCCACCACCTTCCTCTTAAGACCCATTTATGTTGAACATTTCATGGTTCTAATAAAACGTCATCACCAATGTTTCTCTCTCCATAGGAGCTATCTGAGCTGCTGAGTATTTCCAGCACCTGTTTCAGATTTTGACAGTATTTCACTTTGTATTCTCATTCCTGGTATGTCCAAAGCTCTTTTCCATATTTCTCAGAGTCTGTACTTATTGTAACACTCCTACTGTGAGTATTTGGCCCACCAGCAGATCCTGAGAGTGAATTCCATTTAAAAACTAAAAAAATCTATCAAATGAAGTCCATCCTAAAAAAATCAGGCAGGGATCCTTCATGATTCCTAATCTCCTCTGCAGCTCCCTTGACAATTCGAAGATTGACTATTCACATTGCAGTTAATTGAATATATAACTAATCTAGTGTGTGTAATGCTCACATTCAACATATTGATCTATCTGTTTAATATCACCTGCCTTGATAAGATCATTAATAGTACATTTATTATGCTCTGTGCAGGCAGAATGGAACTCAGCTGGTTATTAAGATGAAATAATCTCATTAAAAAATTCCATTTTACCAGTTTATGCTGCATTTGAGTGTTGCTAATTGAATTTCTTCATTAATTCAAGCAACTGAACTGACTTTAAAATATATATTTATGTAAATCACTGGAAAAATGTATTTATTTCTAATTACTCATTTATTCAACAAAATACTTCAGGTGGCCAATGGGTAGAGACCTGGCTACAGTTGCCAGAGCTCGATTGTATCAACCAAGTCTCCATGGCTGAATTTTGGAATGGGAGTACAACGGGCAGCCAACACACTTATCACACGCTTAGCACCAGGCACCTAAGATTAATAACTGCCTGTAACTCAAAGACATCTCTTCTTTAACTGCCTCAGAAGACTCTTCAACCACATATCCACTAGAACTACCACCACCAAACCCATGCTGCCCCCTCCTTGTGTTTCCTCTATGAGGATTCCTGACATTGGGTTGGATGTAATCCCCGAGGTGGCACCTCATGACTTTATAATACCAACAACTCCGCCTCGATGATGTTCTTCCCATTGAAAGTCTATTCCCCCTTTACCCCGCCTCTCTATCCCAAATGGGAAGTGAAATGTCTACTCATTAGCTGAGTTGATGGTCCTTGTTGGTCATGCAAAGTAATGTTTTCCCCAACTCAAATACCTTAAGCAAACAAAAGTGCTCAAAGAACCTTATTTAAAAAGAGAACTGTGGTTTATAATGGCCCAAGGGTTTTTCTCTGAAGGTACTCAAGCTGTGTCCCTGGAGAGCAATCTTTAAATCCAGATTCTCCTGACCAGCTTTACTCATCGCACCCCCCCCACCCTCCCAATACCTCAACTCTACTCAGATGCTTCCTGATTGACAAGTACACTTCCTAAACAATAAACAAGAAGGTGGTCACAGATACTATTCCCAATTCATCTGGGCAATAGTCAGCATTAAGATTTGATTCAATGTATTACTGTCCAGGAAGGCTGAACTTTCCATATTTCCTTATTACACAGAAGAAGGTCATTCAGGCCACTGAGTCTTTGCCAGCTCACAAAGCAATCTCATCCCCTACTAGTTTTCCCTATGGTCGATACCTCCCACATTCCCATCAATTCAATTCTGCCACTCACTTACACACAAGAGATAATGTGCTGTAGCCAATTAACCTACCCACCCACACGTCTTTGGGATGTGGGTGGAAACCCATGAAGTCACAGAGAGATCATGCAAACAAACAGCACCGGAAGTCAAGATCAAACCCAGGGTGCTGGATCTGTCAGGCAGCAACTCTATAAGCTGCTCATCTGCGTTGCCCTCATTTTCGCTTCTAATTACCATCCAGTGACCAATGATGTATGCTTGTCCAACATGAGGCAGGAACAGCAACAACCAAATTTGGAGATTTAAGTATATTCTCACCAACTAATCTCAGAAGTGGAAAATGCCAGTACATCAGGAACCCTGACCTCTTCACATTTCTGTGATCTTATAAATCAGGGAAAAAAGCTTCAATTTGTAATTTGGTACAATTATTTTTACAAGAAGCCTAAAATATGAAAACTGGATGAATAAAACAGAACATTTTACTGGAATTAGAAAACTTAAATCAAGCGTGTGCCCTTCAAAGATGTTCAGAAAATAGTTCTTTTTAAAAGGTGATCTCTTGCTGATTTGACTTAAAGCTAAACTTGCAACTGAGAAAGTTGAAGATTTGAGCAAAAAACACTCAATTAGAGACCTTATATCTAAATGTGCTACCTCAGAGTAATTTGTTATTTATATATGGGGCATTAATGGCAAGGCCATAATTTATTTCCTATCCCTAATTTTCTCATGAGATAGTGGTCAGCCACATTTTTGTTTCAACTGAGTGACTTGCTCATTATTTAAGAGTTAATTATATCGTTATTCCAGTTTTTCACCATTTATTTATTTTTGTAACTTATGGTAATTTTTATGTCTTTATGTCTTGCACTTCACTGCTGCCATAAAACAACAAATTTCATGATATATGTCAGTGATAGTAAACCTGATTCCGATTCCCATGGGCTGGAGTCACAAGACAATCCAGAAATTTCATAGTTGCCATTTCATTTTATTTATTTACAATAAGTGAGTGCTGTTGGCATTGCTAACACTGATAGCCCATCATCATTGCCCCCGAGTAGGTGAAAGGAAGCAACCTTCAAAGTCAAGGTCAAATTTATAACATATGCACAAGTACATGTCTGCACAGGTGCAATGAGAAACCTATTTGCAGCAGCATCACAGGCACGTAGCAATAGAGACACAATGTTCACAAGCAAAACAAATTATACAAAATTATGCAAGAAATTATACAATTAGAACAAAAAAAATCCATTGTAGTGCAAAGTGGTCATAGTGTTGCATAGTGAGGTATAGAGTGGGGTTGTGCAGGTTGGTTCAAGAACAGAATAGTTGAAGGGAAGTAGCTTTCTTGAACCTGATGACGTGGGACTTTGGGTTTCTGTAACTCCCTGAACCACTGCAGTTCTTTTGGTGAAGATACAAGTTTTATTTAATTAGCTGACTTGAAGTTGCCCAGCTAACATGATGGAATTTGATCTTGTCTCCAGTTCATTTCTCCTGTCCTCTAGATTAATAGCTATCATCCCCTATTATAAATTCTAGTGTGTAGTCTTATGAAATTTCCCATTCTGTAAACTGGTTACACTTTAATTATACATTTAAGAGCATTTTAATTACAGGGTGCCAATTTTGATGTAAGCAACGATTATAAATGTGGCCTCGGGAATTAATAACAGAAATATAAAAAAATATTTTTAAAATATGGTTAGTGCAATTCAGTCTCCTACAGTTGCAACCTAATAAATATTGTAGTTGTGTTGATCACTCTCTCCACATGAATTAGTGACACATTGTTTTGCAATGTCATTTAACAATAACCACCTGCATTTATATAACTTTCTTAATGTTGCAACACATGCCAAGATGCTTCACAAGATATAATACAGGTGCTTGATCAGCAAGATGTTTTTATTAAAAAGTAGAAGAAAGAGAATACCAATAATCTGGCACCTTCAGGAATTTGGTGGGCTGGTCTGGCCAATTTTCCAGGCTATTGGATATCACTTCTTTTCATAGCCAACCCACTTTAAGTTCACAATTTTTCTAGATGTTACACAGTAGGATAATAAATTTTGTAGTGAAACCAGCAGGTTTAAAGGAAGCTTGGGAACTGGGGTTTCTGTGTATTTATAAGAGGCATGTGAAATAGACCCATATTGTATTGAGAGGGAGCATAGGAGACCTTTAAAATAACAGGGCCCTGGTGAATTCAAAGAGGGTGTAGGAACCAGGGCCCTGTTACTTTAAAGGGGGAAAGGGGAACCAGGGCCCCAGTGAACTTAAAGGGAGCATGGGAAACAAGGCCCCAGTGTGTTTAAAGGGAATGTGCAAAAAGGGGCCCTTGTGAGTTTAAAGGGAACACAGGAAACAGGACCCAGTGATGCAGATGCCAAATCATCAGGATTTCCAAATGCAGAATAGTAGATTATTGAAGTTTTATTATAGAAAGGCAAAGGGAAGGGATTCCAGAGCTTAATGGGCCAGGAGCTCAAGGTACAACTGTCAAAGGTGGAAAAATTAAACTAAACAATGGGTTTGGCAAGACCAGACATGGTAGGAGTGTTGTGAATTCTCTCAAAGTCTCAACACATCACTGGAAATCTCTTTCCTCAATTTATTTTAGTTAAAAAGCCATTATCAGTCTCTGCACAGAATTAGCACGTAGAATTCATAGATTGTGCATGCACAGCTTCTGACTGAGGTGTAAGCATCTGTCTTAATTCATGCAAAGTTTTGGACAGTTTATGATGAACCAGTCCTCAATCTGCCTGCACTGCTAAGAGTTACAGCTGAACAATTTCACAATTTAGGTGAAATTATCAAAGAATAATATTAAATAATGCATCGACTGCATCAATATCGGTTAAATAGCAAAAATAAAATGCTGATTGGATAACTGTTTGGCTATTATTCCACAGGCAAAATAGATATTAGGAAAGTAATAATTGGCTGCAAACTCCAGTGTGCTAAGTGGGTGCACAACCCCCTCAGTGGGAGTTGTGGGGATTACCAGAACCCTATTAAGCTTTTATAATATTGAGGTAATTTATTTATAAACATAAGTACACAGGAAGATAAAAGCAGGCCTATGCAACCTAGCTCCTCAAGCCTGCTCTGTCATTCGAGATAATCATAGCTGCTCTCTCCCTGGTCTCAACTCCTCTTCTCTCCAGCTCCATATAGCCCTCAATTCCCCATCTTTTATCTATTTCCACTTTAAATAACTGCAATTATCTATCCTCCACAATCCTCTGGGGTAGATCCATCACACTTTGCAATAAGAAATTCCTATGCAACTGTTTTAAATGACCGTTAGTTTAAAAAATAAACAACAATATACATGATTCACTGGAAGCGTTGATAGAAGGGTGTGAGGAGTCCCTGGGAATTCCTAAATCAACTCCAAAGGAATGAACTGACTTACAGGTCATCAAAGCCTTTATGGAGAATCAGGTCTTTTGCCATGTGTGAATGAGTGGGGTTTTCACTGAGAAAAGTTGAGAGTGGCAGGCACTGGATGATCACATCCATTTCATTTATTGAACCACAGCTGTTAACATAGAGACCTTTTTCCTTATGTGTTATTGAAAAGACATTCGAAATGTTCATGGTGGAAAATATGCTGCCTGGGACTGATGTCAGGCCCAAGGTTTGGGAAGGGTGGTTGAGGAGGGGTGGTTGAGGAAGGGCATGTGACTATAGGCTCATTTGGGACCTGGAGTTACTGATTAGCTAAGTGGCTCCTGAGGTGAAGAGTCTGCAATTAAGTGGGAAGCTGGTGCAGAGTTTTGGTGCCATGGAGAGGAAGGCAGGTCCAAAGGTTCAAAGCTCAGTTTGGGCCCTGCCTGAATGGTATCACAATCCTAAAGAAGGTTGTGAAGATCTGGTCTGCCCAGCTCCCAGGACAAATTACTCTAAATTTCCCTGCGATACTCCAGAGGCAGCTTTGCATGGGGAATGACATTATCCCTTGTGTGACCTTGTAGGGACATCAGGTAAGATGTTCAGAAGTGATACAAATCAACTTAGAAATGGTCACAACTGCATTTTTATCCAGAAAAATATTAAATTTTCAACCACTGAACACTGAAAAAAAAACAATGCTAACTATTTAAATTTTATACCTTTAAATTCAATAATCCCATTCCTTTTCCCATAGATTCATCACTCTTGTGCCAATTCCCGGTCCTTTCTTTTTCTCCCCAAAAGTCATCCAGTTAACTTCTGATTATTTCCATGTTCTTAACAGGTAACTTTCTTAGATATTTATGATCCTTCCCCAGATACTTTGAGTCATTTCCTATTTAATGTCTCATGGGGTTAGCCCCATACATGGTGGTGAGAATTTAATGGGATCAGGTTTATCCAATTAAGGTAAGATAGGATATCTTTATTAGTCACATGTATATCGAAACACACAGTGAAATGCACCTTTTGCGTAGAACATCCTGGGGGCAGCCCGCAAGTGTCACCACGCTACCAATGCCAACACAGCATGCCCACAGCTCCTAATCCATAAGTCTTTGGAACGTGGGAGGAAACCGGAGCACCCGGAGGAAACTCATGCAGACATGGGGAGAACGTACAAACTCCTTACAGACAGTGGCCAGAATTGAACCCGGGTCGCTGGCACTGTAAAGTGTTATGCTAACTGCTTCACTAGCATGCCTGCCCTGTAATGCAAATCACTCATGTTTCACAGATGAAGGGACCCCAGTTTGATTTAATATTCACAACTCCAGTTGCTAGAAAGAGAAGGAACAATAAACAATAAACTGGTGAGGTGCTTGGAAAAGTTGAGCAGATAACCAGGTATCAGAGCACTGGCACCATTCTCGGCAGGAAACCTTTGAATTCTTTTCCTTTATAATTGTCTAATTCCCTCTCCCACCCATGCTTAGCTCATCATACAAGGTTTCAATACCGAGGCACGCAAATGGCCTAGAAATGCAGAGACAAGTAGCCTTCAAGTCCTCAAACATAAATAAACCTCATGCTCATCAATCACCAACCCATCCTAACCTCAACCAGTGCCTTCCCCCCTGCAAAACAACTCTTAGCAGTTGCAAGTCTGCTGCTGTGCAACCAAAACTAACGCAATTGCCTTCTTGTCCAAGGAGCATCCTCAGCTCTGGCTTGATGGAAATGAGGTCCAATATTTGATATACATGAGGCGGGGCTTCAATGGGATTAAAAATTGGAGCATATTGTAAACCCATTGCCCATTTGCTTTCTCCCATTTAACAAGGTCAAAAGGAATATTCATTTGTTCATTGGTTCCACTGTGGGCTGGATTTTTTGCAGAAGTAATATTGTATGCTCTGCACTGTTTGCAAATTGATCAGCAATTCACATTACAGATAAGGTACCCTGTGAGTAGCATGGTCCAGAAATTGCTGTATAATTTATGCCTGTTCCCCATAAGCTTTGTAAACATGGAATCTCTTCTGTTGACATCAAAGAAGCTGTTTCATTGTCATGTGCATTGCCCTTAAAGTCATTGTAGAAAGTGAAGTCCAGTAATTAACAATGTAACTGGCTTTTTTAATAATGCAATAACTTTTAATGACAGCCAGTTGACATCTTCTGCCCAAAACACGAATAAATACCCATGCAGCGTGGCAGAGTGCTGCTTCTTAAAATCTCAAATTTTAGTTTTTTTATTACGTTTCTTCCTTTTCCTTCTGATCCCCTTATAAAAACTCTGAAACCAATATTTCTTTCTTTATTTGTCTTGCTATCCCTAATTTGACACTAAATTCACCCTTCCTCATACATTCTCTGTTCACTCTTTCCCCTGGTCATTTCTTAATCCTTCATGCTCATTGGTTAAAGAAAGAGGACACATTTGCATTTATAGAGGACCTTTCACAGCCTCAATGTCCCAAACCCTTTCTTGTCAATGAAACAATTTTTAAGTGTACACAGGATAAATGGCACTGAAACAGGCCATTCTGCCCCACCAGTCCATGCCAACATTTGTGCTCCACTTCAGCCTCCTGTCTTTCCTCAGCTAAATATATAGTCATAACTCTTTGTTCCCTTCCCCTTCTATGCTTGTCCAGCCTCCAGATAGAATAGTGTATCTATTCTATTCATTCCAACTACTCTCCGTGGAAGCAAATTTTGCATTCTCACCACTTTTAGATAAAGTGTTTTCCTTTGAATTCCCTTTGGATTACTTGATGGCTATAATGCTGATGAGCTCGAGGTGTGGTCTTCCCCATGTGGTAATATTTTTTCTGTATCAACTCTATCAAAATCCTTTATAATAATATGGACCTCTATTAAGTCACCCCTCAGCCTTGTCCCTCATTTGAAAAAAAGAGTCTGTCTATTCATCCTTTCCTTGTGTTAATACATTCCTGATATCGCTCTTGTAACTCCTGTGTACATGCTCCGATGCCTCTATGTCCTATTTATAAAATGGTGACCAGACTGTATTCAGTACACTAAATGTGATCTACTGAAGGTTCACTACAAATTGCTTTTCAACTCTATCCACCTGGAAGTAAAACAGATTTGCATCTTCTGAGTAATGTTACCTCACTATTCTTCTGACCAAAATGTACCACCACACATTTAACTCTGATTCTTTGAATGGCGGATGCCAGAAGCTCCCTTGTATTTCCTGCATCCAGTGTTGCTAATATATGTCTTTCATTGCAATAAACTTACTCCTATTTAGGCAGTAACAGCCTCATTGTTGGCTCTATGATATCAGCTGGAGGTAATGAACAAAATGGTCTTCTGCCCAGTTTTCCTTTCCTTGGATTAGCTGTGCAGCTAAAGAGAAAATTCTAGTTGATTTGGTTTGCATTACCATATAACACATGATTATTTCCATATCAACAACTACAAAGAAAACAACATTAATCTCAGCAATATTGCAAAATGACATTTAGTGAATTGACAGCCTGCTTCATTCACCAGCTGAACTCTGTTACCACTGCAGATCTGCTGATTCATTGCTATCCATTTTGCATTTTTGCCCTAAACCAATGAGACCCACAAATATTTATTTAAAGTACTCTGCCTTTCTATATATTTATCTTTTAGATTTTAAATATTAGGGAACAAGAAGGCTGTGCATTTATTTGATACGTATTCCACAAATATAAAACTTGCTTTCCATACTCAAAGGGTCAGTGCATATAAACCTGGTGAATACTATACTTTCTTCAACAAATGATATTAATGCAATGAATAATAAACTTCATAAAGCTTCAACTCCACCATAACCAAATACTTCAACTGTTTTAAATATACTTGACAACACACAGTTCCCATGCAAATACCAGTTTACTGGAATGGTTGTACAGTATAGATGAGGGATTTCAACACAAGGTTAGACTGGAGAAGATGGTATTCTCTTTGGAGGAAAGGAAGTTGAGAGAAGCTTTGAGAGAGTTGTCAAAAATTATGACTAGCTTATGCAAGGTAAACAAAGGGAAGCTTTTCCCATTTGGAGGCACATGGACCAGAGTTACACATACAGGATTTTGGGCACAAGATACAAGAGGGATGCGAGGGTTGTGATCTGGAACTCACTGTGTGTAAAGTTGGTGGAAACAGAATCGAGCAATGACTTCAAAGAGGAAATTAGATTGGTCTTGTGAGAGAATAATTTGTCAGCAATGGGGGAGAAATGAATGAATGACATTGATGGGATTGCTCTACTAAGAGCTGGCATAAATGATAGATTGAATGGCCACCTTTTGGGTAAGAATACTTCTATAATTCCACAGTTCAGCGATTCCATGATTCAGAGAATCTATGCTCTAAAAGACAAGGTTAAAGTTACAATGGATGCAGAAGAATTGAGATCGATGAAATCGATGCCCTAACTGTCTAATGATGCAAAAGAACATATAGCAAAATAACGTAGAGCAATATAACAAAATGATCATAGCTAATAAATATAAAACATTCTAATCAGACTTTTGATGAAGAATTGCTTAACGTGTTTTATTTGGCTGCTAATTAGTTTTTTTTCCCCAATTGGCATCTTGAGATTTACAATACTGTGAAAGATTTTGATAATCTTTGACACAAGTAGCATCAGCAAATTGAATGATGTTCTTCCATCAAGATAAAATAGGTTTATTGAATTCCTTCTGTTAATCTTCATTCTAGATATTCCTGTTGCCTTCATGCTCATATCACATGAAAGAAGCATTATCCCAATCCATCTCTTCCTTTTCCTCTCATTTTATTTTAATATAATGAAATGTAGTAATAAATTTCATATTGGAATAAATTTGTCCCTCCACACCTTTTTAAAAGGCTTAGTGAAAACAATTGCTAAGGTTGTTTTTCCATTCAGCAGAGGTGGATGCTAAACAAATCTAGTTAAAGTGCTTTCTTTCACATCATTCTAATCTGTTTTCAGTGTCCAAGAAGCTTCTTTTTGCAGTTTATGTTTGTGCAGTTTACAATGGAGCAATATAATCCTTGTTGTGTATGCTAATCCAGGGCAGATTTGCTTAATATCATTTTGCTTCTGATTAAAAGTGAATGAGATAATGGGACAGATGTCAGAACCACCCTCACATCTTCTGTTAAGTTCATTTCTGCATCCATAGGGTTGAAAAGGCTCTAGATTTGGCTACTGCCCTGGAATGCTCTGTACATATCAAAGCTTTTTCTTATTGAAAAATTAAGATGAAGGGATGAACTCTTGACTTTGGAGATTGCATGTGAAATATAAAACATGAAAACTACTCTCAGCATCTGCACAAATGAGTAGTTCAAATCTAATCCTTCTGAGACAAAATACAATTGAGGTTGGCAGTCATGGTTCATTTTGTGGGTTCCAATCCCAATCCAAGCATACTTCCTGTCTGTTGTGGGTTGGAGGCTATCTAAACCTGCACAAAATCCAGGAGTGAAAGAAGGTAGCATATTAACAAAGATCAGGCCTCCCTTTCCTGCCCAGGACCTGCGAAATCCATAGATGTCATCTTGTAGAATCCTTGGACAACAGTTTATTTCTCAAACAAGAATGGAAAATGCTATCTAAACTGCTGAGTATTTTATGGGCATCAGTGGAGACAGACAGACAGACTTCCTTTTTTTGGTTTGATGGTTTCATTGGAACTGGAAAAATGAGAAAACAAGGTGAGTGTTAGTTATCATGGAGGGGAAGGGAAAATCTCGGCAAGATCCCAAAAATTCTTGGCTGACCCAAGACCACTGTCATCAGGGGTGTCCAACCAACACAAAGACCAAGAGATAGAAATGGTGCCAGAGTGTGGCAACTCATTGCAAGCTGCTCTGCAAATCTACTCATTACTTTTACTATAATCATTCTACTCTTAAATTTAAATTCTATGTCACTTCCCTGTAGCTGCGACACTTTACTCTATTCTTTAATTATTTTTACCCTGTACTACCTCAGTGCACTGAGTAATGAATTGATCTGTATGAAGACAAGTTTTTCCACTGTACCTCGATACAAATGACAATAATAAACCAATACCGAGGGGTAGAGTGGAGATCCCAGCAGTCCAGGTAACAATTAGTTTGATGTTGACAGTCGGAGGTAGAAACGAAATAGAAGAA
Organism: Rhina ancylostomus; assembly: GCA_030265395.1. NCBI lineage: Eukaryota > Metazoa > Chordata > Chondrichthyes > Rhinopristiformes > Rhinidae > Rhina > Rhina ancylostomus. The sequence goes on along the minus strand of JARFYF010000061.1, from coordinate 11,192,542 downwards.
CATTCCTGAACTGTCAGATGCAGTTCACAGCAGTTGCTAGAAGTCTGAAACAACAGAGGATGCTGGAAATATCTGGCAGACCAGGCAGCAGCTGAGTCAGAGTCATACAGCATAGAATCAGGCCTTTGGGCCACCATGTCTTTATCCATGTCAACCATCAAGTATCTCTGTGTGCTTATCCCATTTGCTAGTACCCAATCCCCAGCTTTTTATGTGCTGGCAATTCAAGTGTTCATCAAGGTACTTGTTAAGTATTGAGAGAGAACCTGCCTCCACCACCCACTAAGGCAGTGTGTTCCAGATTGCAACCACCTTCTGGGTGATAACGTTCCTCCTCTGATTCCTTCTAAACTTCTTACCCCTAAACCTATGGCCCATAGTTGTTGATACCTCTGCTGTGGGGAAAAAAGTTATCTACTGTCTACACATACATTTCATAATTTTGTACACCACTCAGTCTTCTCTGCTCCAAGGAAAACAAACACAGCCTAACCAGTCTCTCCTCAACTGTAATGTACCATCCCTGATGAATCTCCTCTTCAGGGCAATTACATCCCTCCTGTATGTGGAGACCAGAACTGTACAGAGTTATTCAGCTGTGGGCTAACCAATATTTGATAAAGTTGAACCATGACCTCCTTGCTCTTACATTCTATGCTCCAACTAATGTAAACAAGTATTGAATATGTCTGCACTACCACTTTGAGGGATCCCTGTGTTATGAACCAACAAAATAAACACACCAAGTCATGTATAAGTGTTAAAAACTACTTTATTAATAACTACTTATGACAGCAAGAACAATAAAAGTAAAGATGTTAAGATTGTTAGAAGTAAAAGTGTTAAACCTTAAACATTAACCCCAAAAACTAAACTCATCCTCATCGTGCGTGTGTGGCAAATTCCCAAACTTCGAGTCCAGGAATGGTTCTTAAAGTTCATTTCAGCAAGCCGTAAGGTGAAATGTGAGCAGAGGCT
>JARFYF010000061.1:11117020-11127416 GCA_030265395.1 Rhina ancylostomus | reverse complement strand
TACACTTCAAAAAGTATTTCAATAGCTGTAAGCATGCTAAAGTACTATAAAAATTCAATATACTTCTTTCTGTCATATGACGTCTTGGAAATAAACCCTTATCTCACAGTAACAAAGCCACTAACTTTGGAGCTGGGGTATATAATGTTAAAATATTAACCTTGTTAACACACACAAAAGTTGGATAGGAATTTTAAGAAGTCATTTTATTTTGTGGGCTCTGTCTGTCCTTCTTGGCAGCCTTCTCTTCACTTTGACAGGCTCTACATTCCTTTATTGGCAGTCCTTTGATGCAGTGTGGTCTCTGACTGATTTGTCTATTGGGTCCAGGAGTATTACAGAATATCTCAATCAGCCTGCAGACAAATGGACCACAGTTTCTGGAATCAAGTACTTTTCAGGTTTTTACTGATCCTCTTCTTTAAAAAAAAACAAGCAAGGAATGAGCAGAGAATCAAAGGATTTACTGCTCAGACTGAAAAGCATCCATCAGTGCCAGCTCCTCAAATACTTATCTCATTCTATTCCAAATTATGATATAGTTTTAGCCCTGATAGTTACTTGTGGCAAAGCAATCCATCTTCTGATAATTCTTCTGTGTAAAATCATTTCTTCTAAATGCTCTCATCATTCTTCCCATGATAATCCTGAATCAATCCGCTCATTGCTGATTCACCAACCAACCAAAGGAAACAATCTTTCACTATTTACTCTCTTAAGACTTTTATAGTATTTTGCAAACCTCCATTTATCCCCCTTAACTTTCTCCAGTCTACTTAAAGAAGCTCTCATATTTGTCAGTCTTTATTCACTCATCTTGCACAGTTCCTCTGTCTCAGCTTTCACCTACTTGCTGTGATTACTATTGCTTGCCTTGTGCCTTAGAATGAGAATTTAATTTGAGGAACGTGTAGACCAGTCCTGGTCTGAGAATTTTAAAGACTAAGAATTTAAAAAGGCTTCATTCAAATTGTTTTAGAGTAGATTCACATTATATTTTCTTTCTCACTCTCCGTCACTATTCTTCCCAGAGAATAATGCAATGTACAAGAACAAATTTCCAAAAATTATTTGACTTCTTCCATATTACTTCCATCTCTTAATATAGTAAAACTCCAATAATCTGATATTTTATGCAGAAGTCCCAATGGTTTAGTATCCGGCTCACTAGAAAATGTCCTTTTCCTGACACATATATTTTGGTCCTGTCCTCTTTCAGAAAAATATTGGAAAGACTTTTTTTTATTATTTCAACTGTATTGAATATTGATCTACAACCCCATCCTATTACTGCAATTTTTGGGTTACCAATGAGGGATTCTGGCCATTCATCTGCTTCTGCTTGCCATATGATTGTTTTTGTTACATTAATGGCCAAGAGATCCATTCTATTTAAATGGAAGGAACCTATACCTCCTACTACATTTCAATGGTTTTCTCAAACTGTAATATGTTTAAACTTAGAAAAAATTAGGAGTGGTACTATTGATCCTTCACTTAAATCTGAGGAAGTTTGGAGTTTATTTATTTAATATTTCCATATGATATGAGCAGACCTTTTTCGAATCCCCTTCAATAATCTTTGAATATAGAGGAGCAGAGCTGACAACACAAGAATGTTTCTTTTTTTTAAAAAGAGAAGAAATATCAGTCCAGTTTTTTAAAAAGTTTTTGGTTTGCTTTTGTTTAATATTATACTTTTTTGATTTGGGGGTTTTCTCTTCATATAATTAAAATTCTTTTCATTTTTCCCCGATTATGTACACATAGCAAGAGTGTGGAAGGTCTAGATTACATATCTTACTCCTTATGAGAATAAATATCAACTGTTATTATTGCTATCCTGATCTCTTTGTATCATATGTATAATTGTTAATGTTATGTATATCAATTTGAATTAATTTGAAATTCAATAAAAAGATTGGAAAAGAAAGAAATGTCCTTTCCACTCACCAGGGCCTTGGTTCCTATACTCCGTCTACTCTGTGTTTCAATGTACATGTGTGACCCCAGTGCCCATGCTCTCTAACATACTAGGGCTCTGGTTCCTGCATTCCCTTTCAACTTGCCTGCTTCACTGGAAAATGTATCAGACCATGTAAATTTGAAAAAAAGTGAATTTAAAAAAGAGTGGTCAGGTATTAATAGAAATAACATCCAACAGTCCAAAGAAATCTGATAATCTGGCACCAAAGTCCTGAGCATGTGGGATTATCGTAGTTTTACTGTACACAGAATTTTATTCTGTTTGTTGTTCTTGTGTAAAATTGGAGAGTGATTGATAAAAAGGTACTTAAACCATTGTGCAGCCTAATCTGTGGAATTTGTTTTGAAAGCCAAATGTATTGACCCGTTTGACATGAGAAAGTCATTCATAGACAGGGGAACGTTTGCTTCACTACTTGTGCATTAAATGATTACATTGACTATGTCATGTTCAGATCATGTTGGATGCAGATAAAACTCAGTTTCTTGTTTTGGATGGCATTTTCTGTCCATTCTTTACACCATGAATGACTTTGTACAATGTGCTAAGAAATGGAAGTATGAGATTCACCTCTGTAACAATATTTCTCTGTCTAATAGTCAACAGAGCCATAAAGTTCTTAGCCTTTTTGATCTTCCAGAGGATGAAACATTCTCCTCGTAAGTATGTCATGGAATTTAGCAAAGTGTCTTAACAATGTTTAAATAATTGTCTCATCAAACAGATAGTGGATGTTCACTAATCACCAAGTCTCTCTCTCTTCAGAGAATATAGAGAGCTGTGGATTTCTAGATCCTCAAAAGGAGAAAAACTTCCATTTATATCCTCAGGATATTCCAAGGAACTGTAAAACCAATGAAGTATTTTTTGAAGTTAGACACTGTTGCTGAAGTTCCTTTTGGGTCCAGCAAGTTCTCATGAACACCAATGTGATAATGAGCCGACAATCTCTTTTATAGACTGAAGGAGAATCATTGAACAGAACAGCTGAGATCACTCTCCTGTTCTTCACTTAAGTGCCATGGGATCATTCACATCCATCTAAGAGAGCATTCAGGGTTTCATCTACAACAAAGCACATCTAACAATCCTTGGTACTTTCAAAACTTAGCTAGAACATCAGCCTTCATTTTTGTGTTCATGTCCCTGGGCTTAGTTTTGAACTCTGAGTTTCAGGAAATGGGGAACAGTTCAGAAATCAATGATAACTTCAGGGCTTCCATATGTGGAAATCCCAAACTCCTTGGCATTTCTGTGGACAAATACTGTGGTAGGTCCTGGCAAAATATGTCATGTGTTACATCCATTTCATTTTTCTGTCAAGGACAAGGGAACATAACCTTAAAGTCAAAAAAGAAGTTAGTAAGGGCCACTTCACAGTTGTAGAACAGAGTCTCTTTCCCACTAAAAGCAGTCCATACTGGCTCAACTAAAAAAATTTTAATCTGAAAATTAAAGGTTTTATGCTGGACAAGCATAGCAAGGGGATAGGGAGCCAAAGCAATTGGATAGAGATGGCTGCAATTGGCCATTATCCCAGTAAGCTGCAAAACAAGTTTGAAGGGTTGAAGGGCTGAAGGACTTCCTCCTATTCCCAGTTCCTTCCCAGAGATGCCATTCTCCGTGCTCGCTGGCAGAGTATTCAAATGTGGGTTGCAAGGTCAGGGTGGGGTGTGAGGATGGTCTCAATTGGCTAGGTCCTTGTGATCAACTTGTCTGCACTTTTTCCAGCCAGGTCATTAATAAGGATCTTGAACCTTGCTGTTAATGCATAATACAGAGGATGGTTTATTCTCCAAAGGCATGTCTGCCTTTGTTGATCAATTTGACCATATAACATAAGAGTCCACTAATGAAACAGTACAGATCAACATCAGTACAAGTCCACTGTAGCATTGTGTTAAGCAAACAGATTATACCATGGATTCTTAGGACCTTGCAGATGTTAATCCAAACCTGGATATTTCAATGCCAGGGGGCTGGGGCTCAGCTCAGACACTACACTCAAAAGGTACGACCTTAAGATCAGTGCCTGACCATTCAGGGCTAATGACAGGAACTATTACTTCTTATTGAATGCCATGCATATGGAAATCTCCCCCATATAGTCCTATTATGTCAAGCTCTCCTGCAAATATCAAAGCTGAAAAAGGCAAAGTTTGCTGTGTGAGGATATTAATGCATAAATGGTAGCAAACCTCAGCTTCATACCACTCCTTTGGCTATCGAGATAGTTGAAATCACAGTAACAAGCAGACAGCACAAACTTAGTGTGCAGCGTACACCAAGTTGAATGAGCTGGGTATTACTCACTCACCACTAACTCAGCATATGTTTTCTAGTGTCATTTGACTTATCCTCTGTGGAGCCAAGCCAGGTAAATGAAGTTAAAATAGCAAAAAGCTGTTATCTAATGAAATGGCAGAACAAGCCTGAGAAGCTATACCTATTCATAAGTTTCAACTCCAAATAAGATCTGGCTGTTGACTTCAATGATTTTACATTAAGGTTACAAAAATACAGGCATCGACTTAGCGTGAGAGTGGCAGCATAACACATAGGATAACAAGGGCTTCAAGCCCAATGTAAGACATATCCTTCGCTTCAATGAACCAAATACTGGTTTAATTAGTTGGTTTCAACACGTAGCTGGCCTTGACTTAACAGGTTATTATTTGAATACATTAACAAACCAATGAATTTCTATAAAAGTCATATCTACAATTTTCTCTTATCAGCTGGGAATTTCCAAGGAAGCTCAACAATGATTTAAACCAATTTTAGCAAGTGCTGCATGGGTGATTACAAAGGACTGAAGCCTTGACTTTATTATAACATTGTGCTTACATGGGGCCCTGCGAGGGAGGCAAAGCCATTGCATTGATGTGCGGGTAATGGAGCTCAACACACGATTCCAGCCAATTTAAAAGCCTGACACTGGAATGGAACAAGGAGGAAATCCATTACCCAGTAACACAGGTTCTGAAAGAGGTTCCTCTTTTTTTTCCAATATTAAATAACTTTGAACATTTCTTTTGGGAGCTGGGGTAAAAAGAATGAAAAGCTGAAATGAATGTGGAGACAATTTCCCCCACCACCACCCCAGGAATTTCAGGGTTAGGTTAAAAGCAGAATGATCAACAGAAACTCCTTATTTAAAGTAGTAGGTTGACTGTCTGTCTATTTTAGGGCAGATTCGATGTATAATTCTTGAACACAATCAACAACAGATGCTCATTTAAAGACAACTTTGTTTCAAGACTGAAGGCACTTTATTTTTCACCAGACATATTACAATTTGTGTTGAACTGCAGATTCATATTTGGAGGGAATATGTTCAATTGTTGTTCATAAAATCACATCATCCCTCTGAAGGTATTATTTTCACCTACTGTCTATAGTTTCAGTGTCAGGTTACAGTGTCTGCAAACATAATTGTCAGTCTATGCTTATAAATCTTATTTGTAGAATTATTATGTTGCAGGAGAATGCCATTCAACCCATCAAGGCCTTGCCAGCTCCCTGAGCAGTCCCGGCTATCCCATTTCCCTGCTCTTTCCATGTAGCCCTGCAAATTATTTTCCCTCAAGTGCCTATCTTAGTCCCTTCTGAAAGTCCTGAATGACTGTTTTCACCTATTCTACATGTAGAAAAGCTCTAATCATTACTGTGTCCATGTGAAAAATCATCTCTTTACTTCTTCACCTCTGAAGGGGGTTCATTATTCTGGTCATTGACAAATTAAGTTGCTGGAGTGGAAGAGAGAGGAGCCAAATGCTGTTGTAGTTTATCCAAAAACAAAACCAGACATTTATTGTCACTCAGAGACACAAGAAAGACTGCAGAATCTGGAATCTGGAATCTGGAATCTGGAATCTGGAATCTGGAGCAAAAAAAACAAAAGAGCAGCTTGGAGGAATTCAGTGGGTCAAACAGCATCCATAGAGGGAAATGGGCAGTCGACCCTTCAGGTCATCCTTCATCTGAATGGAAAGAGAAGGGGGAAACAGATTCCAAAAGATAAATAAGCTATTGTAGAGTGTAAAAAATAATGTATGTATGATCATTGCTGATGTCTCCTAATTGTAATATTAGTCCTATATTGCCTCTGTTTCATTAATTATATATTAACACTATTATTTGTCTGGAAATGACTTAATTCTTTAGCCACCTCTTAAGTTAAATGTTAGATGTAAGATACCAACAGGGCATTCAATACATGGTTTACTGCAGCTGGGTTCATTGTCATCTCTGGATCTCCTTAACTCTATGAAGAGAAGTCACTAATAAGAGACAAGGGTCACAAGGAATGGGGCAGCAAAATGTTTAAGAGTGAAAACAACATGTTAAACCCCTAATTGCAACCGATGGATTTGTTGTCTGAAGAAAGAGGCGAGATGTTTAGATCCAGTGTTTTCTGTTTAACATTCTGGTGCTTAAAAGCCAGAGCTCATTGTAGACAAATGAGATGGACCCTAAAGATATGGGCAGAGGAAAACTTTCTAAAGCCATCCACCTGCTCAGTCATAGAAAAGTACTGGATACTGTTCCATGGGTAGATCACTTCGACATTCCATAGACCAGGAGGTTGGAATGGGATGTGTTCCTAGTCTACATGGGAAGTTACTCTCAATCATTCACAACATCTCTGGGCTAATGAGGGCTTCCCACTTCTGTTCACTAATTCAACTGGAAATTGTACAATTCAAAATGGAAATGTGAGCAATGAATGTTGTACACTGTAAACAAAAATTAGCCAACACCTGCAGAAACTGAATCCAGCAAGAGTCCAGAGCCTGAAAGTTGTTCTGTACCTCAAATGTGCATTAACCTGACAATATTCAGTGGGACAATATTCATGGTTACCTCCCAAGTCCCCCGTAGTGATGTTCTTTTATCCGCAAGACACTTAGCTCACTGCCTGCACGCAGTGGTATTTCCACCACTATCCAACTCCTTGCAAAGCCAGCAGAACTCAGGAAGGTCACAGACCCACAGTCAGATCACGGTTCACGGAAAGACACCAAGGGCTGGGTGAATGGGAGAGAGAGGATCAGTCTTTCATTCAGGTTAGAATCACGACCTGGAGGGTCGGGTCAGGTCAGGGTATTGGGTGGGATGGGGTGGATGGAGGGTTTGAAGATGCCTTGGAGAGTTCTCCTGGAGATTCATTTGGTGACGGGAGTGGGCGATTGCAAGGAATTTTAGGGAACCTACATGCATTAAATTCCATAACAATGGACCAGCCGTCCTCCCTCCCACCCACCCACCCCCGCCCCCAATAATATCCAAACATGCATAATTCGGATCATTCATCGGTTCAGCATTTAAATGGGTGACATCCAACATGTGTCAACCACCACTGGAAGCCGCTGCACAAGTCATCAAGAGTGCCTCTTTGCACAGTGAATTCGCACCGAGAATGGTGACCCTCTTCACACGCTTAGTATAGCAATGATTGCATGGGGCAAAAAAGTTTTACTTTTTAATAAAGTTTCTACCTTGAATCTTCACATGGTGGGAGGCAATAAAAGAGATGATGTTAGTTCTAGAAAGATGCAGCTACATAAGTTTGATATGGAAGCAGCTGACAGTCACAGTAAATTGTAATACTATTTAATCAGAAATGAGAAACTCCATAGCACACTGGATAGCACAATACACACACAGATACAGAGCAAATACAGTAGCACTCAGCATACACACTAGCTGACTGTAAACTTGTTCATGTTTGCTTGTATATACAATGGCAATACAGATTCTGAGTATACAGTATCATTTTCAGTCCCCTTTGTATTTTCTTATAGCATTAATGTTTTCAGTCTTCTAACATCTCTGATTAAGTGCTGTTGCTCCAGAAATGTTGATATTGTGGTTTTTCAGTCTCTCAAAAATATCACTACTATATTTGAATACTCAGTTTAATCTCCAGTGTGAAGACACAGTTCAAAGTCCAAGTCTTTTGCCATATGCACGGGTGCAATGAGAAACTTGCTTGCAGCATCATCACAGGCACATAGCATCAGATACACAATATTCACAAGAAAAACAAGTTACATAAAATTATACAGGAAAGAACACAATTAGAACAAAATGTCCATTGTAATGCAAAGTGGTCATAATGTTGCTCTCTTGAGGTAGTGATTAGGGTTGTGCAGGTTGGTTCAACAACCAAGTGGTTAACATCTGACTGTTAGTGTCTTAGTATTTTTGACGAGAGAAGGTAATGCCCCTCTCTCTTGGATGGGCTTTGATCTTAACTGGGCTTTCTCAGAGTTACATTTTTGAATTTTAGAGGAAGGACAGATTCTTTGAGGATTTGTTTTAAATTACGTTCAGGAGAGGTGGTGATTTTATGTAAACCATTGTAGGAGAATCTAGTGAACGTAGATTAAGACTAAGCAGTGATATGACTTCAACAGAAAACAAGACAACATTTTCAACAATAAATCCACAAAGAGCTCTGGGGAACCTAAATGCATTTAACTTCATTTACTGCTCCTGGCAGTCTGTACTAGAAATCCTTCTTAGTCAATACTGATCAATGAGCAAACCACCTGTTTATAAACTACACTGAACAGAAACCTCTCAGGTAGGAGTGCGCTTGTTAAAAGTCAATTATCTCCATGCTCTACTGCTGTGCAGTTCCTGCAGGCAAGTATTTTCTGCACCAACTGTTTGCAAAGACAATTTTGTTGTTGCCAGATGGCAGTGATTGTGATATTGTGTTCTGTACGCCCATAAGCAGTGACTCTTTTCCATAAGATGTGTTTTTGTTACATTGTGTGTGAAGTCTTGAGGTCGATCATTCAGACCCCTCTCTTCACCACCTGTGTCCCTGTAACTAGAGCTGACATTTGGCCCAGTGAGAAGTTCAAACAAATTGACAACAGATCTGCAATAAATATTTGAGAATGAGTCCAGACAGCTTTCATTACAGGCATTTGACATGAAAGTAGAAAAGGTCAATTTATCCCTTCTCCGGGACGAGTCTAATATTCAAGTCACCAGCATCCTGTGGCTGAGTGGAAACTATGATCCATACTTGAGTGTGGGACAAAGTGGAGGGATCTCAATACAATAGCTTGATTGTCATCAAATTATAGACTTTGTGTTTCAGGCCAACTAAAGCAACTGTTTCCATTTACAATGACTCCCGTTCAGCTGTCATTCTTCAGGATGTGGAGGTTGTTGACACACCAACATTAATTGCACATTTCCAAGGATCTTAGCACTGATGTCTATCTTCACTTGGAGGTGGATCCCGAAATATGGAAAGTGATCCATAGATCTACTGTGGACCTCTATTGTCAGAGAGCAACGTAAAACCAGGGCAGACTGGTAGAGAAGTTTTGTTTTGTGGAGATCAAGTGCAAGGCCCATTGTCTTGTTTGCTTCATTAAATGAACTGACGATGACGTGGAGCGTGTCCTCCTAAAAGCAAGTGTCAGCAACCTTACTACTGAGGTTGGGACTATCTTGGTTCTGTAGTGGAGATGATATAGTTGAACACAGTTTCCCATTAATCCTGAAGATTGGTTGAATAAATTTGCAGGGATACAAGGGAAAATGGAAAAGAGAAATGGGGTTGATAGGTTGCTCCCCTGGCAGCTGGTATGGCCACCTTCTGTGCCATAAGGAGCAACTACGAGTAGTACCACTCATAGAGGTAATGTGCAGATCAAAAGAGTGTTTGGGTCTTGCTTGGCACTGCATACACTGAAATTGGCTCTGTTGTGGACCCATTGGTTAGGATCATGGCATGCATACCATCATGAAGTACATATAAAATGAAGGTCAATTTCTGTGACCATGCCAGATTTGGAGGGCTTGCCACAGTCCTTCTTGAATGAGAGTCAAAGGCTTTACGGAGGGCACAGAAACAGGTGCTGATCACTGTATTGCTCTTGAAAAGAGCTTTTAAGTGAATTGCTGGATAACCAGGCTTTTGCTGTACCCTTAAACAGGTGAAGAGAGTGTCCTTCTTGAATGGCTGCAGTCCATCTAGTGAAAAAAGGTTTCTTAAAAAACAGTGTTATTATGGAGGAAGCATGGCAGCCAATTTGCACACAGCTAATTAGCACAGATAACAATGGGGCAAGTCACCAGCTATTGGTGAGGGATAAGAATTAGCCAACACAATGGGACAAATGCTCCTACTGTTCATGGATAACATGAGACAGAGACCAGAGACAGCAGATAGGACCTTCGTTTAGGTCCCAGCCAAGAGATGGTGCCTCTGACAATGCAGCACTTTCTCACTATTGCACCCGAGTGTCAGATTATTTGTTCAAGTTTCTGATCTCTGAATGGAGGTGAAAATGCACACCATTTAAAGCAAAGCCACGTCAGATCTGCCTTAACAAGTATTCCCACTTTGTGTACAGCATGGTCAGTTAAACAGTAAAG
>JARFYF010000061.1:11103239-11114429 GCA_030265395.1 Rhina ancylostomus | reverse complement strand
TTGGCAGATAGGGGGAAATAATAGATTAATGGACCGTGTGTCTCCAACCAAGGCATGGACCATTGGAGGTTTCAGACTAGCCACTTTACCACTTAGCACACAAAATACTGTCATATTTGGTAGCTGTCAATCACCTGTCATGTATTGTCATTGCATCCAAAAGGAATAAACTGAGCTATATAATTTGATCTGATATTCCTGCATGTTTGCTTGCACTGAATAAAAGCCTGTTACATCTATGTTCCATATTCCACTTGGCTTTTCATCCACAACAAATTAAAGGCGAGACAGCTATCTCATACCATCACCCAAAGGTGAAATTACCTCAGCGAGTACTGAAAAGCCATTAAACTATCCAGGCACAATTTGAGACATTTGCCCAAATTACCCACAGATTCCACCAACAATATCTCAAGACTAATCATTTGTAGCAAAGTCAGTTGATTTGGTCCTCCCTAATCTCAGCAGTGCGGGCTAACATCTGTCGCTTCACCAAACTAGATACTTCTATAATAACGGTTAATGTTAATACACCTTTTTTGTTCACACAAGTACATTTCTATAGTGCACTTTGTACTGTTTAAATCTACGAGATTTAGTTAGTTGCTTGTACATCTTTGGCACTTTTATTCAAGTGTGTCAAGGAGGATGAATATATCAAGAGTGCTGGAGGTAGGACAACTTCACTTGCAATAAACACACAATTTTCAGCTCTAACGGTCAGGTTAATCTGCATCAGAAACCAGTTTTCACCTCACTGAACAGTGCTGGAAACAATATTGTCTGAGCCCATCTGATCTCAGCGTGGGTGGGAAAACCTGCAAAGATAGTAATCACAGCTAAAAACAAATGGTTTATGCATTTATGGGTTGAAATTTAGGGTTTAGGAATAATGTTATTTAAGGGTCTGGAACTCTCAGCGCAACGCGATTTCCATGCAGTTCAGTTACAACACAATTTAGCTACAAAGTGCAGCTCCCACTAGATTCCAATGTTAAGAATCATGGGTCAGGTGTCCTGTTCTACAGGACTCAGATTTAAAATGACTGATAAAAGATCAAAGGGTAATGGGAGGAATTTTTTTTAAATGCAAGCACAGAAGTTATGGACTGGAATGCACTGCATGAAAGTGTGGTAGGTGCAGATTCAACTGTGGCTTTCAAAAGGAAATTGTATAAGTAAAGATATAGCATTTAAGAGAGCTATGAGAGAGGAACAGAGGAACGAGACAGCCAAGGTTGGTCCGGAAAGAGCCAGCACAGATTGGATGGGCCAAATAGTGTTTTTATACTCCAGCCTCCTTGAAATATGTCATCAGACTTCCCTATTACCTGCTGCTGGTGTTAATTGTAGCTTTCTGACTTATTTCTCCATTGAACATTTTCCCATATCATACTCCATTCACCAACTCAAGCCATTAAATAATATCTCTGTAAACTCTTTTCTATCCTCCTCACAACCATATGTCCCACCTCGTTTTGTGCTACTTGTAAATTTGGCTACCAGACATTCATTTCCTTCCTCCAAGTTGTTAATATACATTGTAAACGTTTGCGGTAACAGCACTTAATCCCTGTGGTCATCAACTGGTTGCAGCTCGTCAAACTGTGACTGATCCTCTTATTCTCTATTTGCATTTTCCTGCCCATTCACCATTTGTTTATCCTTACCACCTGCCTACCACCTCTCCTCACCTGGATCCACCCATAACCTGCTAGCTCTTGCTCTACTCCTTTCCCCCTCCTATTTTATATATACTGACTGTCTCTCCTCTATCCTTCAGTCCTGAGGAGGAATCTCAACCCAAAACCTCCATTGATGCTGCCTGACCTGCTGAGTTCCTTCAGCATTTATGTGTTGCACTATGTTATCTTTCATGGGGCTTCTTGCTGAATGACTTCTAGAAGTACAATATACCTAACAAGATCGCTCTGGTCAAGATTTCCTCAAAAAGATAAACACCAGTAGTTTTATCAGTGAAGCCCATAAGCTGAATGAACCACAACCACAAACAAGAACACATTTCTATCCTATTCCAAAGTTCCAGGGCAGTTACAAGTCTGATGAGGAGCAGCAATGAGAAGGAAGGAGTTCACAAACATTTTTGCACAAAAACTGAAAGTTTAGAATACAGAAAAAAATGTTCATTTTCTTAGTGAAGTGTTTACTTGCTTGATATTTTATATGTTCTGTAAAATTTGCAAGCACTATACCAAGCTGATAAAACAATTTATAACAATGGGAGAATAGACTCAGGCTGCATAACCTGAACAGCATTAACACAATCATGGTCTGCACCCATCTTGATGGTACTGTTGTTTCTGGTTCTGTCCTATTGAAGATACCTAGAGCCTTGTTTGCTACGAAGGCTGGAGCTACCTTTATCAACCACTTGTAACTGCATTCTAATCCTGCTCACAGACTTCAAGTACCGAGTTGCCTTTCATGTACTTGGCATCAAAAGCAATAAAGGTTTCTGAGCTTCATGTAAATAAGCTGCAATCAATTTGCAACACAGATCCACCACTCAAGCATGTGCCCCTGCACATGCAAATACCTCTTCAATTCTTCTATCATTTATTTTCAAACAGATGCTTGAATTTCCTCAATCTGTTCAAAGCGTAATAAATGTCTGCCCGCTCTTGGAGTGCCACTGCAAAGCTAGGCTAAAGGCAGATGAAGGTGCTTCTGAATTCTCTGCATGATAAGTCTCATTCTATCATTCTGATGCAGTCAATTTGGGAAAAAATACATGGCTTATTTTAAGCAGGTTTGGTGAACTGCCCAGTCCAATAGATAGCCACACAAAGCAAGAATAATGTGAAATTAAACAGCGTCTTTCATGTGTTTGGAATGCCAAAACATTTTGTTTTGTTGGCAGACACAATGCCAATATGTCAGATAACAACAAAGAGAATTAGTTCATTTGTAAAAGTAACATCCATTGTTTGAGCAATGTTTGCAGGACAGAGCACCAGATGACTGATCACAGTCTGTGCCAATTTATCTGACCCAAGAGGGATTGCTGAGAATGTTGACTCACACAAAAAGGCACCACCGATCATATCCTCACTGTTCATCAGTCCCTTCATTCTCCATCCACACTCTGCACCTGTTTTCCACTTAATCCCAATACATGCTCTAGCCCTCTCTACAAACAAATACCCTTTGCTGCCCTTATTTATGACAGCCTTGGTGCAAATGTGCATTATTGGTTGCACACCAACCAATAATGTTGCCTTCCTTTGCTGACTAGAAGTGGTTATTCTGATTGGTTGACCTGACCATTGGGGGGGACAAAATCCCCCTAAAATTGCTATAGCTGATATCTTCTGTTTCCACCTGTATAAACTAGTATTTTAGTAAATAATGTGCATTAACAAAAGTAGTTAAGTGCAATGCTTAATAAACACTAGTATGCTCTTATGTGTTTATATTTCACCAACAACAGCATAAACAGGCCAATGTGGGATCATGTGAACATAAAGTACACCATGTGAACAGAAGTAGTGAGATTACATAGCTAATGATTATAGCTATTACTCCTTTTTTACTAATCTAATACCCAATTAGCCCAATCAAGATTACCATATGGCCATGTATGGCAAGTACTTTTGCACCAGACAGCATTATTATAAGGTGCACACGTGGATATCAACTTTGGAGATATTCGGAAGGCTGTGATACCCTCATATTGCATCCCATTTGAAGACTGACATTGCAGACGAAAGGGACCAGCACACTGGGTTAAACTACATACCATGAGACAGCAGCACATTTGGCCACCTCCACCAAGGAAGGCACACCCTGAGCTCTACGCGTCTTTGATCTGAAGCAACAACTGTTTCCCTTTCTATCAATGCTGCCCAACCTGCTGAGAGCGTCCAGCACTTTTTTTTGTTCTCATTTCAGATTTCCAACATCTGCCTTATTTTAAGTTTCAGGTATACTCTAAGGCATCTTAATGAACAGAAATTATTTGAGGTGTTAGAAGATGACAAAGCTATCTGCACCAAATTCACAAGGCCACATTCTAAAATGAAGATGTGAATTAGAAATAACAGGTTACGACAAAGAAATACCAATGGCATCAGATGACTATACACTAGCTAAAGATAGTGGACCTAATACACAAGGGAGATGCTTCACTCTGGGTTAGCTCCTGGGTGATAACTAAACTGTTGCATTTGATAAACATTGTAATTACCTTATCACTGAGAATGTTTCAAATTGCCGAATTACGTACCATTGGGGAGGGTGGATAGACCAGTCCCATGACATGAACAGGCCCCCTCTCCTGCAGCTGAAAGATGAATCAAATAAATCTGCTTCTGCTCTACCCAAGATCAGATGTGTGCAGAATTCTTTGCCTCACAACACATCTGAAGTCACATGTGAAAATATCACCACTTGCATGATAAGTCAGAGGATGATGAACACCTGTGCGAACTCAGAGATACAAGAGCAGAAGGAACAGCCAGAGGCTTTAACTTGAAAGTCAGCCACAAATATTCAATGCATTCTTTTTAGTTTTCCTGTTTGTGAGTTTAACAGTGACATTAACCTATTTATTTGAAATGTGTTGATTCTCTCCATTAAGTCAGCCAAGGAACATCTTTCAAAGACACTGAATGTTTCTTTTCACCCTCAGGAGGATTCACACTATCTTTAGCGGTAAGGGGTGGATGTTTTGCTTTACAAGCAAGTTCAAGGTTAAAGCCTATGCCTTTGATACACAGCAATCAGACAGTCAGGAGCCAAATGCATTTGAACAGTTTCAACACTCCTTTGATTTAAGACACCACAGTGGACTAACAAAGCCAACATCTTCCCTAGGATACCAGGCTAATGAATGTAATGAATAATGGTCCCTCCTAGGCAGTGGAACAGTAACAAGCTGTTTGCCATGAGTTGTAAACTGTGATTACAATGGCAATGCAGGCAGTCGCTGTTAAAGAGACGAGATTGCATCAGCTTGATAAGAGCTGTGGGAGCTTCATTTAGAATCATCCTAGATGCTGCACAAGGACAATGTACAGTCCTTAGTCCTCTTGAACTGATAGACTTCATACTGAACTTAAAAGTGGTTTCTTTAACATCCTGTCTAAATAGCCAATGGTGTACACCTCTAATGCATTGTTTGTGGTGCCCTAATGTACTGTTTATGGTTGTTTGCAGATACTCCATTTAAGTGAGACTACACTTTAGAGAGTGCTCCGGGGCCCCATTTGGTTTGGATTTAACCAATCGCCCATTAGCAGCATAACATTTCACCTGATTGCCCTTAGCCAACAACAGAAAGCCAGATCAAACTATTATTTCCGAAAGAAACTCCTTTGAAACAGGAATGGTCCGAGAATGCAGAGCCCACAATTGAAAATTACATGGATGCAGTTAAGGAGAGGCTAGATAAGATGTGAGGGAGAAAAGAACAGAAGGACCCTCTGGAGGGTTGGAGGAGGCTTTGTATGAACCTGTTGGGCTGATGAATTTGTTTTCCATGAAAATCCCATAATCAATGGTCAGTAAGGCTTGTTCTCTAATGATCCCTTATTGAGCTATGCAACATGCTGACAAAGGTTCACAAAGTTGTGGAAAATGCAGACGGCCTGATAAATTTCAAGAGATACTACTCACTGAAGGTAGACGTCAGTGGCAAGATTCACCATTGCCTTCAGTGCATTAGCAGAGCGTTTGAGAAAAACATCGAGAAAAAGAGTGTCTGATAATCAAGACATGAAATGCAACACAAAGCTAATGGCTTGCCCAGCAGCAGTGATTCCTGCCCTTATGTATGCTTCAAAGACTTGGAAAGTTACTTGCATCAGGCACTTCAAGGTACTGGAAAGAAATGAGAAGTGTGATTAAATGGGAAAAGATGAGACTTGGGAGTGTTGGGGCAGGGGTCTAAGGAGAAAGGAACTCTTGATGACCATTCTCAACCTTTGGCCCATACTTGCCAGTGCATTTGCGACTACTCTGATGTATTTGGAGAATGGTTATCAAAGAGCTAATGTTTTGTGGCTTATTTTGTTCCACCTCCAGTAAACTACATGTATGAATAATTTCTCCCCACCCACCCTGTCTTTTTCAGGCCCAGATCCAAAGATCAGTCATCAATGTGTTTCAGCAAAGACTTTCAGGAGAGTTCACATCTCTAGGGTGGGGAAGAATAGAACTGATGGGGGAAAATTGGGGGATGATGTAAAGATTTTCCTTTTCTATTAAGTGTTTTTTAAAACCACATCACTTTCTCATTTTGTGCTTCCCTTTTGATGAAAGTGAGATTAGGATAAAATGACAGCAGAAACATTGAAGTGTACACACGAGCTGATTTTGCAGAGTAATTGGGACCATCACCACCAACGTGCTCCATTGGATCCTGTAGAGGACAAAAGGTGTCTGAACTGATTCAAGTTGATGGAAAATGAGCTCCTGGGAATTGGATTTGATTTGTCTTTTTGCAAATAATCAAGATTATTGTGAGAAATCAGCATGATTACAATTCAGAAGAGAGGCATTTGCTGATTCAATGAAATCACTTTGCCCACTGAGAACATTATTATTTTCACTGCACGTGGGGCAGAAATTAAAGACTTGGAATGTGGGCAACATTGAAAGGGAATTCCAACTCTTAAATTGTAATTAAGTGATCATGAGGAATACTCTGGTGAATCATACACTAAATACACCAAATAAAATGGGTTAATAAAAGAATTAGTTAAATTTTCTAGTGTATTAATGCAAATTTTGCTTTAAGCATTTACACCCAATTTAAAATTTTCTCAGTCTGGAAGAGTCTTATGGCAATCTATACAAAAGGCATCATAAAGCAACAAATATTGCTGCTTTCAACTCCTGTTTTCCATTTGAGGAGATGTCAGATACTGGTGACTATGGGACGAGTAGACTTCTGTTGGAATGCTCTTATATTCATTTGAAGGGGCAGTGTGGAAGAATCTTTATTTGGCAATGAACCAAAGTTGTACATCTATAGGAGCACTTGATAACTGATACTTTAAATGAAGTAGAAATTACATTTGTTTAGTGAATTCCAGGCTCTTGTTTGTTTCCCCCCTGCTGCAATACTAATATCACAACGAAGATGGATATCACTCCAGCATTTCATGTTGGTTGGGGGGGGCAGGGGGTGGGGAAGAAAAGAATGTCAGCATTTTTATCTATGCCACTCCAATTTTCTTTCAGTGCAATCACAAATGTTTTACATTTGCAACTGAAATATAGTGGACATCAATGAAAACTTGTATGAAAATACATGTGCTGACCTATCCAGTAAATTTAAAAGCAATGAATCAGATTTATTATCACTGACATATGTCGTGAAATGTGTTGTTTTGCAGCAGCAGAACAGTGCAGGACATAAAAATTACAAGATAGATAAATAGTGCAAATAAGGAATGCAAAAAATGCAACTCGAGCCTTCTCATTCATTTACCCCCACCATTTCTATTGAAGGCATTCATTTCAGACCTGGTTCCATGTATACCAGCTACTCTCTGCTACTTTATCCAGGGGTACCATTCTTTGTGAGTGAGTAGCAAGTGTTGGTGACCAATATTCCACAATGGCTTCCAAATCTGATTAACCCATGCTTATGCTTTGCAATAATATTAATATGGAGTAGTAATTAAGAGCTTGAGCTTGGTTTGCTTTCCAAGGTGATGCCTCATTGCCAATCTATGATCAATTTCTTAGGCAGTTCCTCAGGATTGTGGATCACTGGTTTCACTCCATTTCCATAGGTTTTGAAGTGACTCATGGGGCCAATGTGGAAATTGCAGACAATGCCTCAGGCACTTGGCAGGACAAATAGGCAGATGGGTAGTTTGGAAAGTAGTGCGCTCCTTCCACCATTTACCTTCTGTGCATTCCTGACAAAAGATTCTCAGTGCCAACCCAAGTGCTTTTTCTCCACTTTGAGTTATCATGGGCCAGGGATTCTCACAAGTCAGTGGGACAACTACACTTTAAGAACACTTAAAATATCAAATCATTTGTCTACCTTCAATTTGTTGCTGTGAACAGAGCTCAGAGCAGAGGACATCACTTTTGGGAGCCTTCAGTTCGACATGCAAACAGCTTGGTCTGCCCATTGAAGCCAAATGCTTAACTCAGTGCTGGGGACATGAGTACAAGCAGGGACACTGACATTAGTTCCCTACTGGTTTACGTTTCATAAGGATAAAGAAATACAGGGTTCATTGCCGCTTGTCAGACCATAAGCTTCATGCCAGGTTTGAGGTTTTGATTTCCACTTGTCTCCAAGTAACCAGATGCTGCATTGGGACACTGAAGTTGGCAAGCTTTGTCATTGATGTATCTGGT
This sequence comes from Rhina ancylostomus, assembly GCA_030265395.1. NCBI lineage: Eukaryota > Metazoa > Chordata > Chondrichthyes > Rhinopristiformes > Rhinidae > Rhina > Rhina ancylostomus. The sequence goes on along the minus strand of JARFYF010000061.1, from coordinate 11,106,083 downwards.
TTCATTGACAGCTGGTTGAAATATGGAAAGAAGTCCATGTTTTCTGGAACATCATTATCAATGTTTATGTTGGAGGTCAACGTTGTACAGCAGGGGCAGGTTGATAAAGGACTTGTTTTGTGAAGGTTAATTACAAGGTGCATTTTCTCTTGTGCGTCAGCAAACAAATTGACAATCATTTGGATCAAGGACAAGCTGAAAGTAGTTCTAAATGGAACAAGTTTCTTAAAATGTTAGTTCAAATTAATAAAAAGGTTAAATAAAACTAACAAAATCTCCAGACATTTCTATTTGGAACTCCGTCAAAATCAATTTCAAGTAGCAGTGCTTAACACCCATAAAGCTGAGGTAGGCAGAAAGAATAAAGTACCTGTTGATGTTTAAATGTTAGGGCAAGTAATTGCTTCAAAGCCTCTGGTTGGACAATCAAAATCTTTTATGTCTATTAGAGAAATCCACAGTCATTACTTACTGCCAGAGGACAATCTAGTCATGGCCTGAATAATGATCATTACAAGGACAAATAATAGGCCCCATTGTCTCTGATGCAGGTTTGCAAGGACACAACATTGTTCATTGTACTTTGTTATCCAATTCATGAAATGATTAATATGTTGTTTATCTAATGCTTCATAAATTCTGGGGAAGAAATTCAACTCAATGCTGTCCATGTTTCACTATAATATTGGATCAAGACTTCTAAATTTTAAGTCACAATCTATCACACCTAGTCTGTGCCTAAAGTATGCCACATGTCATAGTCAACCATACAAGTTGAAGTCATCTGTGGTTACCACTCAAAATAGGCATTAAGTACTTTAATATGCAAATCAGGGTCCTAGGCTTGTTGCAAGAACCAGCTGTAAATATCAGCTGCTCAAAAACAAAATTACCGGTCCAGAAAATGTTTTTCCTTTACTCATTGATCTAGAAGCAGGAATGATGCTCTTGGATCAACAAAGTGCAGCCTATTGTCAACAGGTTCATGAACGACTACCACACATTAGACCAGCCTCCAAGTCCTCTCAGACCAATGGCCCACCCTCCTTGCCAGCTGAACTGCAGCAGGTTGCCAAGATTCAAAATGAATCAAAACCCAAATCTGGATTCAACTTTATATCCCTGTTGTTGCTGGGTTTTAAAAACCAAACAGGGAACTTACTAGTTTATAAGTAGAGATACAGCTGAGTAATTTGATCAAGCTTTATCATCATTGATAAGTCATCAGCTTGCAATATTAACCACTTTCCTGTCCCCACAGATGCTACCTAACCTAAGCCTTTCCAGCATTATTTCAGATTTTTTGTTGCATTTCTGTTTCAGCTCTTTCTATCCATTTTCATGCAGCTCCAGCTGTAATCAACAAATCTGCAGCACCATTTCTCAGTTGGTACCACTATCACTTAGAGTCATAGAGTCAGAGTAACACAGCATGGAAACCAGGCCCTTTGGCCCAACTTGTCCATGCCAACCACATCCTCACCAAGCTAGTTCCATATCCCTCTAAAATCCACCTATCCATGTACTTGTCCAAATGTCTTTCAAATGTTGTCATTGTACCTCAGCCACTTTCTCTGGCATGTCATTGCATGTACGCACCACCCTCTGCATGAAGAAGTTGTCCCTCAGGTCCCTCTTAAATCATTCACCTCTCACCTTAAACCTATGCCTTCTAGCTTTTAGTTTCCCTTCCCCGGGGGAGGGGAAAAACAGTGGGGGTGGAAAAACCAAGTGCATTCACCCCACAAAGACCAAGTGTGTTCAGCAAACTATGTACTTATACTTCCAGGTCCCCCTTTTCCCACGACATTCCCCAAGGTCCAACCATTCATTGTATAAAGTCATACCCTAGTTTGACTTCCCAAAATGCAACATCCCACACTTATCCAAATCAAAAGCCATTTGACAATCCTCAGCACAATTAACAAGCTGATCAAAATCCTCCTGTAATTTTTGACACCCTTCTTCGCTGTCTATGACATCACCTATTATAGTATCATCCATAAACTTACCAACCATGTCTTGTACATCCAAATCATTTACGTTAATAATGAACAAAGGTCTCTGGACCAACCCCTGTAGCACACCACTCGTCATAGGCCTCCAGTGTGAAATACAACTTTTGACCATCACTCTCTGCTTCCTATGTCGCCCTGGATTCATAGTTTGGCAGAGTCTCTTGTCAAAGGCCTTGCTAAAATCCATAGACAACGTCCACTGCCCTATCTTCATCTATCAGTTAGGTTATCTACTTGCATCAATCAGTCTCTTGGTCGCCACCTATCAAAAGCCCTATTCCCTTTACTCTTTTCACCCTTTTCCTTCTCAGAGTCAGAGTCACACAGCATGGAACTGGGGTCTTTGACCCACCAAGTCCTTGCAAATCATCAGTCATCCATTTACACCAATCCCATTTTATTCTCTTCACATTCCCACCAATTCCTCTAGGTTCTCTAACCTGATCACTTGGGGTAATTTATCATGGTTAGTTAACCTATCAGCACATCTTTGGGAAGGAGGGAGGAAACTAGAGCTCAGTCACAGGCAGAGCGTGCAAACTCCACACAGTCAGCACCAGAGGTCAGGATTGAATCTGGGTCACTGGAGCTCTGAGGCAGCAGCTTTACTACTTGCACCACTGCTGTTCCTCAAAGAAAATCACATTGTTCCCAGAAATGGTTCATGTGGGTCTTGAGAGTATTAAGGATTCTGGACACAGTCTGGTTTACCAACGAGGAGAACTTTATTACAGGCTACAGACGCAGAACAGGATGGACAGGAACGGATGTACACTCACTCACACGCACTTGGATACCCACGAGGTGGGGGGGGGGGGGGGTCGCA
>JARFYF010000061.1:11066802-11080674 GCA_030265395.1 Rhina ancylostomus | reverse complement strand
AGTGTTATGCTAACCACTACACTACTGTGCCACCTACCTTATCCCATTTGGCAGAGGCAACCATTTACTCCCAGATGCAAGGAGCAAACATCTTTTTCCATCATAGCTTGGGAACAATTACCTTTCCATCTTTGGAGGTCAGTCACTTGAGTGTCCAGTTCATCATTCATACAGGAATATGGTCAGAACAGGTTCAACCACTTTCCATCCGGTCCAAATCACCTGATTCAAGTACTGCATCATAACCTTGTCTGACAGCCTCCTCAAGCCTCTGCACTAATAGCTAAGAGACATACAATGCAGCTTTTTAGTTTGGAAGCCTCCTTTTGTACTGTATGATCTCATGTCACTTGCAATGACTTGCACATAAACAGTTCCCCCACATAACTACTAGTGAAACTTCTCCAATTCAGAAATGCAACACAGCACATGGTTCCTTCTCAATTAGTTCATAAATGTGTCAAAGTTCTGCTTAAATATGCTATTGGCTGATCCTACAGGACCATTGTTTATGCAGTGATTGCCTGTAGTTTCAGCTCCTTCTTATCATCATTGGACCACATGCTCCTTTTGACTGTCTCCTTTGTTTGACTGCTTACTAATGAATATCCAAGCAACAGTGTCCACCTCCTTGGTCAGCTGTGGAGTGGTTTGCAGAGTCATCTCAGAAGAGACAGGAACTCGCTCAGATAGTTGATAAACCCAAGAAAACAACATCTGTCATGCTCGGCACCTCCCTTACTGCCTTAGCTTTGGCTGGATCTGGTTTCAGACCATTGCTGGTGATGAAGTGACTCACAAAGTAGACTTCCTTCACTTTGAATTTCAACGTTCACGAATCTGCTCATCAGGCCCTCAGCTTACAGTCATGTTACATCTTTGCCTCCTTTCCTACTTCACTTTCTCCAAAGACTAATGCATCATCTGCTGTGGTCTTTACAGCACTGAGGCCTTCAGGCGTGGCTTTCTGACTTCACTGAAATTCCACAGCGTTTCATAGATTCCAGACGGCACTTTCCTCCAACAGTATCTATCAAGTGCCGTGTTGAAACAGATTAAATTGAACTCTCCCCATCAAGGTCTGCCTCCCTGAACCCATTCTTTGCACCCACTACATTGAAAGATTTTGCTCTACTCAGGTCTAGCAAAGCATTGCCCATCATCTTTGAAGGGTAGTGACTCTTCATCAGATCTCCATTGAGGTCTCTTAGGTCTGGGCAAGTTCTTAGCATGCCATGTAATTCTCAACACACACCAAACCAGATACCTGGGGTAATTGTGTCTTCTGGGACTTCTATCTCTGCCTTCGTCAGTCCACCCAACTCAGCTTTAAGTTTCTCCTTGGGAGCCACTGGAACAAACCTGGTTGGTGTACTATCAGCTGCTTGCTGTCATGTAGGGCTAGATGATATTTACAATCTGGTTTCCTTGTTCTGTGAAAGACATCTGTGGATTTATCTATGAGAAGAGTTGTTGAATGATTACTTGGGTTTCATCAGCCTTTATGGTTCTCTCTGTAAGTCCCATCTTCTTCCAGTCTAGGTTTGACATCTTTCTGGTTGTTTATGATGAAATCCACATCATATCTCTTTTGATTCTTGGGGTTCACCTACTTCAATAACCATCTCCCACCCAGCTTTTAGTGTAGTCTTAAAGTTTGTCGATAGGACCTAACTCATCGGTTTCAACAACACTTGCCTTGAGATGGATGGCTTGCTTCAAGATGACATTAAGTGTTGCTCCAAGGTCAAGTGTGATACGTTACTGGTTAACTTTGCACCGACATTTCAGTGTAGATACATCAGACCATGGTTTGGTTCATAAAACTGACCTCTTCTGGCCATGAATAGGTTTTTTTTCAACTCTTGATATGAAGCTGAGCTGTCTCTGTTCTTTCACAGCTCATCTCATCCACTTTATTGTCTTTCAATGGGCTTTTTATCATGACCTGTTTGTACAAGTGATTTCCCATTCACAAAGTGCACACTCTTCATTCAGAGGGCAATTCTATTCATGTTGCCATCTGAATATGTGCAATACTTAGCAACCATTGCTGCAGATCTTTTCTCTCACCATTCACCACAGGTTCTTCCTTTATCTGGCCATCAAGTGTTTTTAGTCTGATATTGGATCGCCACGTGGATTTTCCCAGAATTAACTCTGCATTACCCAGAATCAATGACCTCAGGCTAGATTCTCAGATTTCACAAATGATCCCACCTTTGATAAGTGAGTCCTTCATACTGCAAAATCGCAATCTTTGCTCCCTCATGAAAGCATCGAAGAATTCTCCCTGCTCCTAGTTGCAAGTAGAGGTCAACTATTGCATTTGTAGGGAAGTTGTATTGTGTTTGTAATGTGTCTATTGCACTCCCTAGGGTCTCCTGTAAGGGCTTTATTATATAGGACAATTTCTCCCCTTGTGACAAATGAGATATAATATCAACTTTACTTTTGTCTATTCTAATTCTTCTGTCACAGTTGGCTCAATATACAGAGTAAATTCTCTCCATTCTTTTAACAAGTAACTTGACTGGATGTCTGAATGTCTTTATTTGTTCTGTAGTGCCCTATCTGAATTGAATCACACAGCTCACTGTCTCTGGATGTATGTCCACATGTTATGTCGGTTGAGAAGGATTGAGCTCACTGTTCAGTATTCAGATCGGACATGGTGTCCAAAGTCTATAATTTTATCAACGACATTTCTGACATCATTTCTCAGAATGGAAAATAATCAGCAGTATCAATTATCGACAAAGGAACTATATTAACGAGCGAGCATACCGAGGCAATGAGTAGTTACCATGGCTTCAAAACAGGCTTCATTTGACAATTTCCACACCTAACTCTGAAGCCAGCAGAGAGCAGTTATTCACATGATATATAAAGAGTGACAGCATTAGAGGAACAATTATTTTCCACAGACTAAAATTACATATGACACATATGTTTCAGAAATAATCCAAATTCCACCCAATCTCAGTTGCCCCATGTGATACAGTTTCAGTTGGCTGATCCCTGAAGAAATGAATGGCATTGTTAATGCACAAAGACATGCATTGAACAGAATGACTTGATAAGATCATTCTGAGCTATATCTGCTTTTAATCTTTAATAGCAACATACCACATTTCCATTTATCAGCAGCAGTTAATGCCACAAAGCTCTCACAACACTGTAACCTAGACTGGATGCATTTGCTAATATATTGATGTGTGTTCATTTAAGTGCCCTTGATGGCCATTCCTCACATGTCAAGGATAGTGATGTAAAGCCTGCCTGGCTGCTTTGCTTGTGGGATTAAACAGTCAGTGTCTACATTTCAAAATAAAACCATTCCCCCATAAGCATTCAGACACACATTAATCAGGCCTTATGTTTTGCACAAATCGCAGCAGAGATATATGAAAAGTTTTGATTTAAACAGAGTTATTTCAAGACCTCACATTAATGTAGTGTGCCAAGCTTTGAAAGTTATATTGAAACTTTCTGCACTCATTTTAACTGTTACAGTTACTTGTGGAAACAGAAGTTAACCAAGTAAGTGTGAAATTCACACTGGCTCTGGGAATACCTGTGATTTGATCCACAATGCAGGCTGGAGTCAGCTGAACTGTGCCGGGAGATTGACCTCACAGCTACAAGTCCCAATGTTTTTAAATTAGTGACAAAAAAGTAAGTCCTGATTCCTGCTCTAGATCCCCATTCCTGCTGTTCCTGATGTTCACCCCTGCACATCAGGAGCATTCATCAGAGTCCATTGAATAGTCAACATAGATATTAATACAAAAACAAAACATGATGAATGTTGGAGGTCAAAATGGAAACAGGGACTTAGAACATAGAGAAGTACAGCACAGGAACAGGCCTTGCAGCCCGTGATGTCTGTGCCAACCATGATGACAAAGTAAACTAATCCCATCTCCTTGCACATGATCCACATCAATCCATTCCCTGCCTGTTCATGTGTCCACCTAATGCCTCCTAAACATTTCCATCATATCTGCTTCCATCACCTCCCCTGGCGGCATATTCCAGGTGACCACTGCTCTCTTTGTAAAAAAAACTTTGCCTCATAAACCTTTAAACTGGAAATCCTCAGCAAGACATACAGCATTCTCCTCAAGCACAAACCCCCTCTCCATCATTTCCCCTTTCTCTGTATCTTAAAACATGCTTATCTCTTTTTCTCTCCATTTCTGATGTAAGATCAACAACCTGAAACATTAACTCTCTTTCTCACTCCACAAGTTTTCCCTAATGCACTGAGAATTTCCGGCATTTTCTTTTTTTATTACAGGCTAATTTTTCCTCTCTAATCCCAGGAGGCACTTAAGTCAAATAAAATATTCTTAGTGCTAAGGTCAGAACTCACAGGTGACCTCTACAGTTTGTGTAGTGAAGTGGTGGAAGAAGAAGAAGAGATGGTAAAGTGTGTTGGTTTGAGGGATGCTGTCAGAGAAGTCTTTATTGAGTTGCTGCATTCTTGTACGCATGTTGCAGTGATGCGGAAAGAGTGAATGTTTTGGTCAGTGATTGGTGTGTTGACAAAATGGGCTGTTTTGTCCTGGACTGTGCCAAGCATCTTGACTATTTCCTTTTCTTTGTGTTTCCACTGCACTTCATTAATGGAGGCCACATCATGAGGTTAACTCAACCATTGTATCCTTTTCAGGTGCGTGAGAAATCCTACAATCCTTAAATTGTAGGATTTCTCACCTGCATTTTTACTACTTCCCACAATCTTCAAGCTTTTAAAATCCAAGTTTGGCGCTGACATCCTGAAGGTGAAACATTTCCACTTTGGTGACACCACTTGTTTGGCCCTTCATCTGGATTTGTCATTGTAAAACAAAATTCATTGTGGCCTTTTCTGAAAACAGAATTGTTTCCACAAAATCTAAACTTCCCATTGACTTCTTCCATTGTATGGGAACCAAATTAAAACATGTCCATTTATATGGCACTTCACATCCAGTAAGGTGCTTTTGAAGTATAATCAGAAATGCAGCAGCCGATGGGCACACAACAAGCACCCAAAAAACACAACATGATAACAACAAGATAATCGATATTAATGCTGTTGATTGAGAGATAAATATTGACCAGGATTATACTGAAAGTTTTCTTGGTCCTCTTTGACATGGTGTCATGGAATTATTTACATTTTCAATTTAACACCTTATTCGAAACACCCTTCTTCCACTGCAGTATTCCCGCACCACTGCAGTGGAGTGTCAGGCTAGCTACTTGTGCTCAGATCTCCGAAGTGGAAAGTGAACTCTTAAACTTCTGACTTGGAGTGAGAGTATTAGATTGCTGAAGGCAAATGAAACTCCTTCCTAACATTATCAGGCAGAACAAGCATCAAAGGCTGTGATTTGTGATTAGTGAAATATTTCATGGGCATCATAAAACATTAGCAACAAAAAGAAAGCAAATGATCCCACACACATTTAATGCGCTGCAAAAATGTTATAAGCCTGGTACAGATTGTAACAAAATTAGATCAAGTATTGCCCAGGGGGAGAACAAGAATGTAGATTACATGGAGCGTTCAGTACTTCCCTTACAGTGTAGATCGGATTTTGTATTATGCAAAAAAAACAAAAGAGTTTAGTATTTAATATTTCATGATTTTAAATCTGATTTCCAGAAAGTAGTTTTATATGCAAGTAACGGCCAAAACACAAGAGAACTCCTTATAACATTTTTTAATTAGATTGCCAGCTTTTCCAAATGAGCAACTTCTCTCTTGAATTAAAACTCTTCAGGCTGAATCCTATTTTTGTTCTGATAGTGTGGGTGCGAGCTCGGTTGGGTCTGTCGCTACATATTCTGTGTGGCATTGTGATTCCTAGTTTCAGACTCTGTGTGAATACTAATGACAGAGATTAAGATCCCCAGTGATTCACAGAGTAATTGAGCTGTCCAGTGCAGTGCCAAACGACATAAGAGCACAGGCTTGGTCTCTTGCTTGCATTAAGATAGTGGATTTCATTTGGGGTCCTGATGGGAGAGGAAGACCAAACATAACTGCATTACTGTGTCTGTGTATTTTCTTTCTGTGTGTGTGTGTGTGTGTGTGTGTGTGTGTGTGTGTGTGTGTGTGTTGTCTGTATGTCTGCATGTTCCAAATTCATTCCCCACAATCTCCAGTTTTGATGGCTGTAAGTGGCTACAGAAAGCAAGATACAGATTGGAGCCAGCAGGTGAAATTAAGAAAGAAGCTGAAATATCATAAACAATCTCAAAGAAGCTAGTTTTTAAATTATTTTAAAAACCTTGGAAATTTGTATTTATTTTGACTGATTTAGACTCCACACAAGATTAGTTTTTCAGGCCCAGAGAGGGAAATATGATTCAATATTCATTAAAAATACAGTTAATTCTCATTCAACAAAATGTTTTCAAAGGTTTTTACAAAGGAGAATCATGCTTAAAAAAATTGAAGTTCTTTTCCGTTTAGAGATTACAAACATATTTCCATCTGCAAGGAGTTCGGCATCACGTGGAGAAGCCAGGTATTGCTGACAGTATTGTCTAGACGTGTGTTGAATTGCATACATGCACACCTCTGGTTCTTCCCTTTTCTAGAAGTCAAACAAGCAGGTTTGGCAGTAGTAACTTGGTAAGTTACATGCAAATTGTATGATGCACACCATGTGGAGTTAGTGACAAGCATGTTTTTCAGAAACAGAAACATGAATTTGAATCATTGACATACATTGTGAAATATGTTGTTTCATGGCAGCAGTACAATGCAAGACATAAAGACATAAAAATTACTATGTTACAAAAATAAATAAATCAACAAATAAATAAACAGTGCAAAAGAGGAATAATGAGATAGGGTTCGTGGACTGTTCAGAAATCTGATGGAGGAGGGGGAGAAGCTGTTCCTGAATCGTTGAGTGTGGGTCTTCAGGCTCCTGTACCTCCTCCCTGACGTTAGTAACGTGAAGAGGGCATGTCCTGGGTGGTGAGAGTCCTTAATGATGGATGCCGCCTTCTTGAGGCACCGCCTCTTGAAGATGTCCTCGATGACAGGGAGAGTTGTGTCTGTGATGAGTAAAATTCTGTTCTATTATTTAATTCATTTAAAATGACAATAGAAGGAAAAGAATATTTACACAAATACTCTAACACATTCATAAATATACTCACAAGATTGCTGTCAACCAGCCAGTGTTATTTTGACAGTTGTACTGACATTGCAACTGGAAAGTTTGGGCCATTGTACTTAGTGCACAGAATCAGGCCATGAACTCAACAGGTGGTTATGTTCCACATGAGATTCCTTTCTCTAACCTACTGTTCCTTCCTCCTGCATGCACTTATCCAGCTTGGCTTAAATGCGTCTGTGCTCTTTGGTTCAACCACTCCATATGGTTGCAAGTTGCACTATCTCACCACGATATGAGTAAAGTGGTTCTCCTGAATTCCCTGCTGGATTTATTAGTGACCATAATTTATTTATGGCCCTAGATTTATACTCCACATCAGTGAAAATATCCTTTTTATATTTACTCTGTGGAACCCCTTCATAATTCCGAAAACCTCTATCAGTTCACCTCTCACCTGACCTTTCCTCAAAGTCACACAAGAGCAAATTTGACAATAGTAACTTGGTATGTTTTACACATAAGGCTCAATACCATCTCACATGAGATTAGTGATGTGCTCATGTTTGAATACAATCCCTCCACCTATTATTTAACTGACCTATAAATTACAATAACAGAAAAAAGGATTTTACACAAATAAAGCAAAATCTTTGTCATTAAAGTTACACAGAAGACAGACTCAAAGCCAATACATAAAGCAAAGAACTTATCTTGTCTGAATATTGTATTTCCAGGATTGATGGTTTCTAATCAATTAGCATGGAGAATACCGATGTGAGATGAGTATTTATGTTAAATTAGGTTAAATAGGTCAGAACTAGAAGGTAGAATTAACAAACAAGGCTAAAGATCAGAAGCTTTTCACCCCCACACTGTAACAGGTGAAGAAGAGACTCAGATGACGCTGCATTGCTGATTAACAACCTTAAACAAGAACTGGTCTGAATGGGACTGTGAATTTTGTTCAATTATCCTCAGAGGTCAAGAAAAGATTTCTCAGCATTCTGTGTCCAGACTCTATCCCCACTGGCTACTATGTTCTCCTGGATGAACATCAAGTGTGGTGGAGCAGAGAGGTGCGGGAAGGATGGCTGAGTGTTGTTTCCTCATTCTCTGTCTCTCTGCATATTTAAAAATTCAACTATTTTCCCCCTTGAGAAATTGCAGTGCTGACAACAAGCAGGAAGAAAGTGGTCGGAGCACATTTTCCATTACAATAGCTGGTGCTTTTAGTTGAACCAACTGTTATGATAGTGCTCCTCAAACATCACATCTTTAATAATTTTGCCCACACTACCACTGCTATAAACATATTGCATCCTCATTTCCCAGCAGATTCATTCCCTCCAGCTAATGGATAGAAGCAGCTCCCACTGAATCATCCAAAACATTGCAGTATGTGTAAGCCTTCTAGATTTCAACAAAGCCAGATAGGAGTTGTTTAACAAACTGATAGATTCTGCTTTTAAAACACACACATTCATTAGATACAGACTTTGAGAAATGTCTAAGATGACAGAGGTTTATAATGTTAAGCATTTAAAGTTTACTCTGTTATTGATCCCTCCACTTTTCAAGTCTTGGGCTGGGGGAAGACTTTTTTCCACAGCTTTAACATACTTCATTGGTATTGAGATACTCTTAAAGAGACATGAAAGGCACTCTTTAAAGGAATGTCTTTATTTCTTTTCAGAACTCTTTTCCTTAATATCTATGTGTTTACTTAGTAAGCTGTATTTGTCAGAAAGAAGTTCAACCATCACAGTGGGACTAATCCCAATATTGGCCATGTCTCATGTGCAATCTTCAGTGAAGTCATTGGATCACAATCAAAGATAAGAAACTTTCATTAGCTATTGATCACTAGAGCCCCTGTCAGCTTGGTATGACAACTGCTCTGCCTAAGACTGCAAAAAATTGCAAAGAGTTGTGAACACAGCTCAGCCCATCATGCAAACCAGCGTCCCCTCCACTGACTGTCTACATTTCCCGCTACCTCAGGAAAGCAGTCAACATAATCAATGACCCCTCCTACCCCAGTCATTTCTCTCTTCTCCCCTCTCCCATTGGGCAGAAGATACAAAAGCTTGAGAACACATACCACCAGACTCAAGGACAGTTTCTATCCCACCGTTAACAGACTTTTGAATGGACCTCTTATGTGATAAAGATGAACCATTGATCTCTCAATCTACCTTGTCATGGCCACTGCATTTTATTTCTCTTCTAGCATTGCAACTGTAACACTATATTCTGCATTCTGATTTTTCCCTTCTGTACGACCTCGATGTACTTATGTATGGACTGATCTGTCTGGACTACATGCAAACAAAAGCTTTCACTGTATCTTGGTATATATAATAAACCAATTACCCCTCTGTAGTCCAAGCTGAAATTCGATCTATGTGATGAATCCCTCAGTGTAAAACAACTCACACTTTGGAAGCTGGATATGAGGAGTTGTTGAACCTGGTATTGAAGGGTTGAAGATGGCTAGGCTCAAGATTATCCCTTTTGTCGCTAAGTCATGTGGTAGCATTCAGTCCCCATTCCAGATGCACTTAATGAAGGCTAACTGTGCCACTTTGCTGTCCTTTCATTGAGACAGTGAACTTGGCTCCTTCTATCTACTTGAACAAAGGCAAAGATCCCGTGGCACTATTGGAAAATAGGGAGGGACAGATGATATTGCCAATATTTCTCCCTAACCAGTGCTATATGGAACAGGTCATTTATCTCATAGTGCGAGCTAGATGTAAGCAGTTTCACTACTGACAATAGTAACTTCACTACAAATGAATTGCTTTGAATGACTGGATATCCTGGAATTCACTGCCTGTAAGAGGGCTGAAAACAGAGTCAATCAGGGCTTTCAAAAGGGAATAATTCAGCTCTTGGAGGGGAAATTGTTGCAGAGCTGTGGGCAAAGAGCAGGGAACAAGATTGTTCCACAAAGAGTCAACATTGACAATGGACCAAAAGTCCCCGACTGTGATTCCAGGACTCTGTGAAATAAATACGCAATCCAAATGCAGCTTCTCATAAGTGGCAACCATCAGGAAGTGGGGTGCAAATAAAAAGAAAGAAAATAAAAGAGGACTTGTATTTATGCAATGCCTTTCACTTGCTTAAGATGTTCCAAAGCCCTTTGCAGGGAATTAAAATCTTTTGAAATGTAGCCACTCTAATAATGCAGGAAACATAGGAGTAGAAATTCATCAGCAGTTACTGGGGTAAAACATACACAGCTAAAACACTTTACTCTGCTTCTGAAATCTGGTCTGATTTACCTCAACAAATGAATTTCTGTTCCAATTTTGTTTTAGTAATGCAGTTGCAGAGATAAATATTATGTGAAACATTGGTCTTCTTCGAAACATTGGATAGGCTGGTGTCTCAGAAGCCATGCTGAACCTTGGACATGCATTTGGCTTTGTACAACAGCAGAATCTGCTTTTACTCATTGAACTTTCCAGAAGTTCTGTAAAATACTTTTTTTTGGAAATAAATGATTTCCCATCAGTTTTGATTTTGCTACAAAAGTCTTGCTTTGTGAGAGAATAAACTGATTGATTAAAACATTTCAAATGAACTGTCCTCTCATCGAAAGGCAATGGAAAAGCAGCACATAAAAATAAAATCTCTTATCATCTAGGATTGAGTCATAAATATTCAGAGAAACAGCCGGAAAGCATTTTTTGAAAGCATTTACATTGATCACGTGATTTTTCTTTAATCCTGAACAAATATCCCAATCCAGCTATGTATCTGTATCTAATAAGATTACAGCCAAAACGAGGATCATGCAAACTGCATCCTTATTTGATTTGACTTACAACCCAATGGGACGTCATCTCTGATCTGCAGTCCAGGTCGCCGTGAGCTGTTGATTGACAGCATGGAGTGCAAGCAGGCAGAGATATAAACAGCAATGTGTTCTATTTATCCCACAGACTGACCGAGAACAGAACTAGATACAGAAAAAAGCTTTTAAATTGTGATTCATGAAGCATCTGTTTATTGGATTGAAGGAACAGAAAGCGACTGCACCTGCTGAGACACTGTAATAAGAAAGAGCAGGAAAATGTCAAACATATGCAGTGCGTCAGTCAGTAAATGCAAGAGAAAAGTAGGATTAATGTTTTGGGAAGAAGCGCTTTGCCCAAAGCTTAGAATCACTGTGGCCCTGACAAAGAAAGTAGCTTAACCTGTGCTGTGCTGTGCAGGGCCAATGAAATGGCTGAGTTTAGACTTTGATCGACTAGTAGCAAGGGATTCAGCTGAACTGTACAAGCTAGGATGGCCCAGCTTTGAAGTCAGTCAAAGTTGAGTTTATTGTCATATGCACAAATACATATCTGTACAATGGGTTCAATGAAAAACTTACTTGCAACAGCATCGCAAGCACATAACATCAGAGAAACAACATTCACAAGAAACACATAAATTAAACATGAATTATACAAATTTATACAAGAAAGAACACAATTACAACAAACCATTGTCGTGCAAAGTGGTCAAAGTGGTCATAGCAAGATAAGATATCTTTATTAGTCACATGTACATCGAAACACCCAGTGAAATGCATCTTCTGCATCGAGTGTTCTGGGGGCAGCCCACAGGTGTTGCCACGCTTCCGGCGCAAACATAGCATGCCCATAACTCCCTAACCTGTACGTCTTTGGAATGTGGGAGGAAACTGGAGCACCTGGAGGAAACCCATGCAGACACAGGGGAAAATGTACAAACTCCTTACAGACAGCAGCCCCAATTGAACCCGGGTCACTGGTGCTGCAATAGCATTATGTTAGTGATTAGGGTGGTGCTGGTTGGTTCAAGAACCGAATGCTTAAAGGGAAGTGGCTGTTCTTGAACCAGGTGGTGTAGTACTTCAGATTCCTGTACCTCCTGTCTCATCATAGCTGTGAGAAGATGGCATGGCCTGGATGCTGGGGATCTCTGATGACAAGTGTTGCCTCCTTGAGGCTTCTGCCCTCTTTCTTTCTAGTCCTGATAAAGGGTCTTGGCCCAAAACGTCAACTGTTCATTTCCTACATAGATGCTGCCTGACCTGCTGAGTTCTTCCAGCATTTTTTGTGCAGTGCCTCATGTAGATACTTCTGATGGTGGGGAGGGATGTGCCCATGATGTATTGGGCTGAGTCTATTACTCTCTGCAGCTTCTTACATTCCTGTGCATTTAAATTGCAATTAACAGCCACTTATAAGCCAAAAATTTCAGTAAAGAGGATAGTGAGAAGGGCGTACTGCTTAAGATCCCTAAATGATGAAGGGGTTCCATTTTTGGGGAAATCCAAAACGACAGGCCATGAATAGAAGGTAGTGCCAATCAGACCTGGTGCAGAATTCAGAAGGAACCTCTGTACACAGGGAGTGGTTTTAATGAAGATTCTATGATCACAAGGTGTGGAGCATCAGAGAGAAATCTGGATAAGTCTCAGCCAGCTCCATCAAGGTACTTCGAGAAGGCAGCATCCATCATTAAGGACCCTCACCATCCCTCTTTTTGTTACTACCATCGGGGAGGAGGTACAGGAGCCTGAAGACCCACACTCAATGATTTAGGAACAGCTTCTTCCCCTCTGCCATCAGATTTCTGAATGGTCCATGAATACTACCTGTTACTCATTTTATTTTGCAATGTAGAGTAATTTTATTACACTGTACTGCTGCAAAACAAATTTCACACCCAAGTTGGTGATAAATCTGATTCTGTCTTGAAAATAAGGTGGAATCATTCATTCAGCTGTCTGCTTGGAAGTATGTAATTGGCAGCAACGTAATGGTGCCAAATTAAATACCTTTGGAAAGTTGTACCATACCATGTAGTGTATCCTAGACAGATGATTGGAGTGATGTTACTGGAATTAGTGACAGACCCTTGCCAAGTAGTCCTGAGATCATCCTTCCCACCCTAATGTAAGAGGTTTGACTTCACAGTGTTTACCAGTACAAGGCTGGCCTTATCCACACAGAAAGGGATATGTAGACTTGATGGTGAACACTGGTTGATCCAGCCTGCCCCCTACATACATTACGTATGCACTCCCTGTGTAAAGTCACGACATAAAAATGTGGGGATGAAGTGCGACAGTGCGCAGAAAAGTTAGACACATACTTGACTTTTAGGAAGTAATCAACCAAAATTCTGTGCTATGATTATTGGAATTTGAACAGGAAGTTTTTCTATATTGAGGAGCCTCTGCACAACCAGTTTAGTGCTAATTCTAATCACAGAACTTGAGGCAGTTCATGTTTCATTCTGAGCCTGGGTGAATGCAGTGTATCCACCGTGTTGTTGAATGCACCACAAAGACCTGACTTGGGTTAAAAGGAAGCTGCTGTGAAACATCAATAAGAAGTGAACCCATCTCTGTTCTGTGCAATTCTAGCCCAAACCTTCCAACCTGGCACCAGTCTCCCTCAAGGGAGTTGCTGCTGCACAAGATAGAACACTGTAGCAACCCGGGCCCGTGGGTGTCGAACTGCCATAGGTGGCCGTGGACGATCACGCAGGAGCACGTTGCAACCAACGTGTGGGGTGGGCCTGCTGGTGATGCCCTGACGCCACGTCTGGCACGGGGCCCGTACGTCACGGAGACTCTCGGGTATTTGTACGCGCACGCGCAACTTTCAATTTGTTCAGTAAAGTGTGCTTCGACTGAGCACCTCGACTCAGTCTTCCTTTACTGACCCGCACCACGAACAGCCACAGTGGTCAC
>JARFYF010000061.1:10906123-10944916 GCA_030265395.1 Rhina ancylostomus | reverse complement strand
CCCCCCCCCCCCCCCCCCCCCCCCGCCGCCGCGGTATCACTGGCCGGGGCATCCCATGTGGCAGTAGTAGGACCAATTGTCAGGGCATTTGGGGCTGGCTGTCTGGGACTGGGTTCCGTTGCTCTTGAGAGCGACCAGTCACAAGGGGCTGGGCACCAGCTGCCACAGGGGTGGGGGCACTGGTTGCCGGGGGTATAGAACACCAGTTGCCAGGGGGCACCAGTTGCCAAGGTGATGGGGGGCACCAGTTGCCAAGTGGAAAGTGGACACTGGTTGCCGGGGTACTGGTTGCCAGGGCGACTAGGGGCACTGGTTCCCGGGGAGACGGGGCACCGGTTGCCGGGGGGAATGGGGCCTGCGGCCAGGTCCGGCACTGAGCGGGAGATACCTGGCGCTCCTCTGCAGCGACTTGGTGGGCAGGAAGGTGAGGACCCGGTCCACCACCTCGGCCACGCTGGTCAGCACCGAGCTGCTGCTCCTCAGCTCGGCGACATCCATGACCGACGGCTCCGAGCCCCCCCCCCCCGCTCCTCCCCGGCCCGGGTCTCTGCAGCTGGGCCGCGGAAGGAAGTCACGTGACTGGCGTGACGTCGCAGCGGGGCGGAAGTATCCCCGGTGAGGCAGGTGGGGCGGGGGCTGGTGCGGGGCAGCGAGCCCTGAGCTCCTGCCCTCCCTGTTGTGCCTCATGCCTCACGGTGCGGGGTGCCCTCCATCCACCTGCACCTCCTGTCCTTGGTGCTAGCGTTCCTGGGCTCGGGGAGTGCGGTCAGAGTGCTCAATAGTTATGTGTCACTGAACATTAGCGGCACAGGTTGACTGTCACCGTTGTGGGAGCTGGCTACCTGCACACTGTGCTGGTTTGTTATTGTCACTTGTACCGAGGTGCAGTGAAAAGCTTGCCTTGCACACCGATTGTACAGGTCAATTCATTACACAGTGCAGTTACATTGAGTTTGTACAGAGTGCATTGAGGCAGTATAGGTAAAAACAATGACAGTACAGAGTTAGTGTCACAGCTGCAGGGAAGTGCAGTGCTGGTAGACATTAAGGTGCAAGGTCAGAAGAAGAAGTGCAAGTGAATGACTGCTTCACCTGGAAGGATTGGGCCACTGGATGGTGGGAAGGGAAGAGGTGAAAGAACAGGTATTGCATCTCCTGCAGTTACATGGAAAGTGCCATTGGATGATGAGTGATTGTTGGGAACAGTAAAACACACCAGGTGGTTGTTGAAGGAACAGTCCTTTTGAAAAGCTGAAAGGGGAGGGGAAGATGTGTCTGGTGGTGGAATCTTGTTGGAGCTAGTGGTAAATTTTATCAGTAAATGAAATTAAAAATAAAACCTCAGAATATTACATCACAGTACAGGCCCTTTGGCCCACACTGTTGTGCTGACATTTTATCCTGCTGGAAGATCCACCTAACCCTTCCCTCCCACATAGCCCCCAATTTGTTTATCACTCATAGATATTTAAGATACTTAAATAGACATAATGTATCTGCCCCCACCACCTCTGCTAGCAGTGAGTTCCACACACCCACCACTCTCTGTGTAAAACAACTTATCACTGATATTCCCCCTTATATCTTCCTCCAATCACCTTAAAATTATATCCCCTCGTGTTAGTCATTGTCGCCCTGGGAAAAAGTCTCTGACTGTCCACTCGATCTATGCCTCATCATCTTGTACACCTCTGTCAAGTCACCTCTCATACTCTTCTCCAAAGAGAAAAGCCCAAGCTTACTCAACCTATCCTCATAAGACATACTCTCCAGTCCAGGCAACATCCTGGTAAATCTCCACTGCACCCTCTCTAAAGCTTCCACATCCTTCCTATAATGAGGCGACTAAAACTGAACACAATGGAAATCTGAATAAAAGCAGAAAATATTGGAAACATTCAGCAGGTCAGGCAACATCTGTAAAAACAGAAACGTTTTCAGGTTGAAGTCCCTCTGTCAGAACTGGGAAACAAAGAAAAACAAATTAGTTTTAGGTTGTAGAGAAAGTAGAGGGAGAGTTGGATAGGACAGAGAGAATATTTGTGATAGACTGAGACGCAGAATGCCGTGGGGATAAGTTGTAGAGGTCTTCCAGTCTTTCTTTACATTATCACCCTATCACTGTCCCCCTTAACCTATCTGGTATTGATTTATTATTGTCACTTGTACCAAGGTACAGTGAAAAACTTGTCTTGCATACTAATCGTAGAGGTCAATTCATTACACAGTGCAGTTACATTGGGTTAGTAAAAGAAAAACATGTTGTCCTACATTCTTCAAGGATTCTGATCTTTCTGGTCTATGTTGTCCTTTGCTCTGTCAAACAGCATTTCTGACCATGAATGCTTCCAAGTCCGCACCAGAGATTTAGTCTGCTCCAAACACCTACAAAACTTCCTGTTATTGTGACTGAAGTCTTCTTTGCATCCCCCAGTCATTTCCTCCATCGTTTGTAGAAACACCTAAAGCCATTAGTTGAAAACTCTCAGAACTGATTGTACAAAGCTCTGCATCTCCTTGTCCAGACTTTCCTTCCTGGCTTTGTATCAATCTATTACTTATAAACAAGATGTTGTTGAATGGCCAACTAATCCGTTTTTAATTAGCAGCTGAGGAAGAATGTTTGCCAGGGCATGAAGACCTCTTCTCTTGTAATTGAACCATGAGATTTTTATCACCTGCCTAAATCTGTTTATGAGGTACATTGCATACAATGCCTTATTCGAAAAGGAATATCTCTGAAAATACTGCAGTTTTCAGTTCTGCTTTATATATGGTGGTCTTCACATACTTAATCAGTGGAACCAGTGAAATCGGGAATTCATGAGCATGTTAAGGTGGTCTGCAGACATGCACATGATTCACTGACATGAGTTACAAATATTAATGTAAATTCAGTTCAGTTTCTATATCTCTGGGGAGATTTATTTATGTTCGTGTTTTATTTATGTTAGTGCTAATTTGTTCATGTTTTCTTCTCCTAGTTCTCATGGTAATTCATTGGAGGCCCAGTGCCGATTAATACAAACAAGTTTACAGAAGCAACAGGAAGCAGCAGAAAAGCAGGGAGCTTCCACAGAGCTAACACAATCCAGGCAGTCAGCAGATTTCAGGTATTCAGTCTCTTTACCAGCTGCATTAGAGTAACCAGTTGCTTAATTTGATCCAGATAGTACAATTTCCTTAGTAGCCATCAAGAAATTCTAACATTTAAAAGAATGAACAATACAGGATGCTTTGGAACAGGATCTTGATAAAGGCCATTTGCAAAATGATGTGGCCTTTCATGTGGAGCCAGCCCCATTTTGTGCAATGGTAGTTGAAGTCAGTTTTTTTTAAAATTGCTAAATCTGTCTTTGAACTGGGCAAAAGATATCAAATTTTTCTGTCTGATAATAGCACAGGACTTCACCAAATATCCTAGAATTTTAGTGTTGTATGATCCATCTGGCATGTATTGTAGCTGACACCACAGACTTAAGTATGACTACAGAGGAGAAAAATTATTCACGTTCACCATCTACCGATCCTTGTTTGAAAGTGACCATTTAGCTCACATTTTATTTTTCCACAGCATCTTGTAGAGTTCAACTGTGAGGGGATAGATTAGCCTTTTAAATCTGCCTGAATAGGTAGATGGAGCTGGTTTAAAATCTCCTAAAAACTTTGTGAAATGAATTCTTTCTGCTTGTCCTCTCAAAGTAATGATCCACATTATTGATCAATCTGAGCTTGTAATTACTTAACAATGGCGAATCATGAATGCATAAGTTCAGTACAGTGTCAATTGTGCAATAATAATGAATAATAATATTGGCCAGGAATATAATGAATCAAATAGCTTTTGTTTATTACAAAAGGGGGGGAGAGGGGGATAACATTTGATGTAGTGTTTTGCTTGTGTATTAATTATTTGCGTAGTGAAATTAATATTATTTCTGTGTCATTTATAGTATCCTACCTCCAATGCCAGGACAGGAGAGCTCTTTGCGCTGGGAAGGCAAAAAGTATGAAGATCTACATATAGTGCATGTCAAGGCAACATATAATAAGTAAGTCATGCCAATTTATAAATAAAGCAAAATTTTCTAAGCTAAGGCACGTACTGGTTGCAATGTCATTATTACCTTTGCTGCTCTGGGTTAAGAGAGAAAGCATCAGCTGGGATTCCTATTGCTCTGCCTTGATTCTTACTTGTAAATGTGCACCTGAGTATTAGTTGGGGACAGAATTGGGCTTGGCTTTAGTGAATGTAACAATCAAAACTTCAAAACACTTGTTGCCCATTGGGTGGGGGGGGGGGGCGTGGGGGAGAGGACATCCACTTTCTTAAGACTCATTCAGGGTCATTGGCAAAGCCCATGCCCTCAGGAGTGATGTTTGATGGGAGCAGACTGGTGAGAGGTATAGAAGTGGCAGTACAAAATCAGTACTGCACTAAAATCTTCAACGTGGTGTAAGGAATTTATTGTGTCTCAAAAACAGTTACTTCCATTTAAATAGAACTGTTAAAATATCAAAAAACTGCCCAAATGTTATTAAACAAAATCAACACAGCCACACTAGAGTGAACAACCAAATGTAATCAATTATAATAATTCAAGGCAGTCAATGCAGAATGTAATGTCTATCAAAATTCTACCTTCTTTTTAATCCCAGCTTCGCCCTGTGTTCTTTCACTCTCACTTTCCCCCTACCTTCATTACATTGACTGCCATAGTCCGTCTGCCTCTGATACCTTGGTTGGGCTTGGCAGTTTCTTCTGCTGGCTGAATTTATTGTTGTGTTATCTCAAGCAGCGAACCACTAAACTATCCCTAGTTTAATACCAGTTAGAGATCTTATCCAGGAGGTCCTAGTGTGAATTTTGCAGAAACAGAAGAAGCACCACAATATAGTCTGAGGTCAAGGTCTCTTGCAGCCCCGATAGGGAGGAGTGATCTTGTAGTGTTTGTGAACTCTGCTATAACTGACATGGGATTGTACATCAGCAATTAACATTCTTTATCTCAATTAAAATAAGTTTGTAGTAATTAACAAATTTCTATTGATTATTCTCCTATCTGTTTCCATCTCTCACATACTTTGTATTTTTCAAAGCACACACATTCAGGTTACTACCCACGATGGACAAAGTATGGTGCGGACTTCATGTGGTACTGAAGGGTTTAAGAATGCAAAGAAAGGAACCCCAATTGCTGCTCAGACGGCCGGCATTTCAGCAGCAGCGGTAAAGCAGCACTTTTTCTCCTTAATGTAGATATTTAACTTGAATCTTTATAATTTATAATGAAGCTCAGCCTATCATTGCTGCATCTGAGAAACTGTGAAACCTTTTGACACCTTTTATAAGATCCACTAACCCTTAAGTCTAAGGTTCACCAAACTTCCTTTAGGGATTTGATAAGACATTGGTTCTTTCTGCAGAAGACTTCAATCAATCTAAACAGATATAACATATTCGCATTCTGCTGGCTGTATGGGTTTGACATGAAATAAGTTTGGGTCGTGTTAGTTTAATTAATAGGAAACATGGTCTCACAGGACCAAGCATTCTGATGCAACTTTAGAGAGCCTGCAGAGATGGTTGGTGTGAGAAATGAAAATGCCATGTTACTGTAGTACAGATTATTATGTGATCTTTTTTTGGCACTCATTCATTGATATTGTAGGAGAGATAGAATTGATGTGTCCTGGGAATACTTGATTGAACATTGTAGAGGGAACTTCGCTCTGCATTGAACACATTCTCTGCCTCACTGGGGAGCATTCGATGTTGACACTGGCTCCATTTTTAAGAATTAATGTCCCTTGCCATGAAGCACACATAAATTCATCAATAACATTTGCCCTTTCCCTAGCGAGAATCTGTAAATATTCTACACGATATTCTTTTCAGACTTGCAGACAATAGTCCTCATTCAGTTTCCTGATTGATGGCAGGTTGGATTTCAACAATAATTAGTGGTATCAGCCAACATATGCATGCATTATACATTTGCATCATTGTTTTGTCTACAGGGAAATACTAAACTATCGATTAGAAACATTGCTGAGAATTTTTCATTTTTGTGTTTAAGAAGCCTTGCACAATTTATCTTTTTTTTTCTCAAAGCAAGATATATCAAATTTATTTGCTGGACCTAATGTTAGCATAAGACTAGGCATAATTTTGAGGACGTAGAGCTGGTGATGGCATTACTGACTTAAATAAAAATAGTTGCAATGGAAGTATAAGTTGCTTTGTGGTTTGTCCCAAAGAACTAATGTTCATTCCTTGAGTAAGTTAAAATTAGGTACACTTCAAACTGTGTCATTGGCATTAATGATGAATTCTATTGGAGGTGTACTATTCAGTTTGGGAAGTGCAGCATCTCTTGATTTGTTTTAAACTTTTGTTGCACTTCAAGAAGGCTGCATTATTTTCCTCTAGTCAATCTGTGTTATCGTGTGTTTTTTTTAGATAATTTGATTTTTTTTTCATCTACTGTAACAAGGAAATGAAGTCTTTTTCAGAACCCTTAACTTGGGGATGAGCAATTTCCTGGAAATTCTTCAAACCATCAGTTGAAGACTGTATTCTGTAGGAATGTATGCAACCAGATCAGCCTTTATTTGATATGATCTGTCCCAAGCTGACATCAACCAAGGATGCTAGTCTATAGATGGTGGCAGTTAGTCTATAGTTGCTAATCTATAGATGGCACAGAAGATGTGCAAGCTTTTTATCAGATCTAGATTTTGACCTCTTGGTCAAAATGAATCGATTTTGGCAGCCATAGGAGCACATGTAGCCAAAAGGCCAACTTTGCATTAGTCGTGGGCCATGTTAAAATACCTTGAGATGTAATCCTCTGAAAGGTGTGATTGCAACAAGCTTCCATTTGTACTTTTGCATCTAAAAGGTGTGTTTTATTGTTTACTTAGGAATTACAAAATGTAAATATAGGTCCTCTCCCGGTTGTGACAATGTCCCGTTCCTGAGAACTGTTTGTATGTCAAACAGTTTGCAAGTCAGAAATATGGTCTCCCGGCAATGTATTTAACTTAAAATCTAGGCCAACAAAGGGCAATATAGAGTTGAAGCAGTGCATTAAACTCAATCATTCAGATTTCACTGCAAGATACAATGATATTGCCACAGACCCTAGTCTCCACTTGACAGAAAATGCCTGCAGCCCTGTAGCAGCCAGCATATCCATCATGCTGGTCTCCCAATCACTCATTCATGTGTATGGGCTGTACATAAGTTGGCCATTCATAACCTGGGGAAGACCAATAGATTACTTAAGTCAGCAAGTTTATTTATTCTCTATCTCATATGCATGACGTACTTTAAAGCATGATGTACTTTAAAGGCTTAGCCTGAATGATCTGAAAATATCAAGATCATTGACAAGCTGTCCGGGGCCTCTACCCACACATAACACTGAAGTTGAGTCTCAAAGTACACTATCCACACTTAGTCCTAGGTCCTGGACGTAGTATGCAGATCTGTCCTTTGGAAGACTGCCCAAAAACTGCAAAAGGCAAAAACTCTCTTGTACCTAGCTATTAGGGTGCACACCAATCAGCCACCAAATAACAGTTCAGGTGCCATATCACTCCTTTCTGTATCTAAAGTTCTGTTTTGTGTCCATTTATTAGATTTCCTTTCACTCATTTCCAGTTCTCTCAGATCCTGCACTCTTAACAGTTTTGACTGATGTATTTTGAGATGGGATGTATATTTGTCCTGTACAATAGTCTCTTAAAATCTAAGATGGCTAAATTTGCACTAATGGCTGGAATATGCTCCTCACAGAGGACTAGCTCCCTGTAAAGTTGTGATGCTACTATAAATAATTATTCTGATAAACTAACCCTACAGAATTTAACTGTGTTGATGAGCAAAACAGCAAGGAAATCTGAACCTAGTTGCAAAGGACCAGAAGTCCATAGTAAAAAGTGGACAGATGGGAAGGAATTAAATTTAACTGTAAGGTGATATTTTCACATTCATTTTATCCATCCAAATGCACTGCACCTTGAATTACAATTCTAAACATCTCTTGAAGCAATTAAGTTGTTCAGATGGAAACATGAGATGGGTCTGCAATTTAATTAGAACTCCATTTAGAAATGGATGCTGTTCCTACCTGCAGTCATCATATTTTTTGGTAAATTTATGGTGAATGCTTCAAAATAACAATTAAGCTTCATTTACCAGGTTGATCAGCTGAAAAAAACTTGGTTCTGTACCCTCAGTTATTTAATTTTGTTGTGTTCCTGAAAGAGTATCTGTTTGCAAAATAGGCTGCTGATCCTCAATAGCACATTTTCTAAGAAGACATTTAATATCTGTTGCAAAGATGCAGCAAACATAATATTGCATCAAATTAACATTGTTATTTCCAGTTATGCTCAGTTTATAAAATCACTACATCTGGGCTTGCTTTCTAGCACTGACTGTACTATAGTCTATTCCATTAGTAAATGACCAACTCCACTGGTCATGATTTTACAATACTTATGAAGTGGCACTGTCTTGCAGAAGTTAGAAAATGGATCCTGGTTGTGCCTCTGCTTGTTCTTATAAATAGAGACACGGACATACAAAGAAATGTTGTTGTGCATTGTTCATGCATTTTGAAAATGACATAATTACAATATTGCACATTAAAGAATAGCTTCAGTAGGTGGTGCTATCACCATGAAATAACAGTGAAGAAAAGCACACATACTAATTACAAAGCAGAAATATTGATTCACAATGAGCCATATGTGCTTTTACAAATTTTAGATCTGTAGTAAACATCTTGGTGGGATAATGTTGATTTCAGTAAGCACTCAGCCTCTGATGTTCAGTAGAAGATCCATACTTTTTGAATATTTAATTTTACAATGATGTAGCTCAAGGTTGGTTCAATTGATTAGTCAGAAGATTTGTTATTGCCAAGCCATGAAATTGCCTCTTTGCCAGCCATACGTTGTTCTTGTAGTCTGAACTTACTGGACAGTCATTAACAATATGATCCTTATCAGTAGCAGGGCAGGTTAATGAGGTGGTTAGAAAGACATGAGTTGTTTTCCTTTATTAGCCAAAACATATAATGTAAGAGCAGGTAGGTTATGCTTGAAATGATATAACATTACTTGGACCACAGCTTTAATACGACAGGCAAGTCTAGTTGCCACATTGCAGACCAGAAGTGATTGCAGGTTGCCAGGAATGAAAAGTTCTAGCTATGAGGGAAAATTGCATAACTAACAATTGCATAACTAAACAGAAACAAGAGGTGTGTTTAGCCCACTGTGTCTATACTATTTGGAAAGGGGCTGACCCCAGCTAGTGTCACCTTCCAGCACTAGGTTCAGAGACCCACAGCTCAACACTCAAGTACATATCCAAGTCTTTTTTAAGTGTGATGAGGGTTTCCACTCTGGCAGCCAGCAAGATTGGTTAAGGCAGAACGGGGAAACTGAAGGGAGACAATCAAAGTGTGTGAAGTTGAGGAGCTGAAAGAGTAAATAGGAACGATCTATTTCCCTTAGCAGAGGAATCAAAAATCAGAGTGCATAGATTCATTATAATTGGTGGAAGGAATAGATGGGATATGAGGAAATTCTTTTTCACCCAGAGATAATAGGGGTCTGGAATTTGCTGGCTGCCAGAGTGGTCAAGACAGAAACCCTCATTGCACTTAAAAAGGACTTGGATTCTGTGAAGTTTGGTTCTCTGATTTGTGACTGGCTACGTTGATGGTCTGGGTTGTCACAAAGGCCCCAGCTATAGAGATTGGATGCTCATGGACTTATGTGAAAGCAAAATATCTTAAACAAAAACTGTATTGCTTCTATCCATGCCCTTTTGTATTTCTAAAATCTTTTCGAAGATACCTGAGAACCACCCCAGTAAAATATATTCTATTCAATCTCAAATGAGAACAGAAAACACTGAGGATACTCAGCTGATCAGGCAACATCTGTGGAGGTTGAAGCCAAGTTAACATTTCAAGTCAATGACCTTTCATTAGCACTCCATTTGCAAGAAGTTCCACTCAGTCTCATTTGCCAACTCAAAAAGTTAATGTCATGATTAATGCCCTTTCTTAAACTGTCTTCACAATTATCCCCAGCACCACAATGAACCAAAGCTGTGCTTTATCAAGTAAAACTTGTACTTTGATCTGATGTTTGAGTTGCTCAGTAATATTACATCCTCTGATTTGATACGTGAGCTTGGAATGATCACTGGTATTGTCAATATTTTGTTTTAAGTATTTGTTTTTGCTACCTTTCCTGTCTGTGTTTGTACCTGAGTTAATAATGAAAGTTTATTCCATCAATGGTTTGCTATTGTTTAGAACTTGTTATTTGGATTATTCATCAAAACCATGCTATTAACAGAAAATGTTTCATCTTGGTCAAAAGTAATCATTATGAAGAATGATTTTCAAACTGGATCTAAACATCATTTCAGTTTTAATTTCACTTTGTTCACTGATCTAACGCTGATTAACCTAGATATTTTATGGTTGGACTTCGTGGCTGTAAAAGGACATATCCTCATTTTATTATTTCAATTATTCGTTGTACATTATCTAGCATAACACTCTTATAATAAGGTCAGTGTGTCACCAGAAATGTACGAGCAATACCTCTGCAGATCCACCATTCTGTTGCCTATCTATAACTATTTTTCTGTCAGTCATTCATGGGATCTGACCTTTGCTCCCAAATCAAGAATTTCTTGCCCACCCTTATTGCCTCTGAACAGAGTGACTTGGTATCACATTTCAGAGGCCAGTTAAGAGTCAAACATGTTACTCTAGATCTAGGGTATATAAACTTTATCTGCAAACATGCCAGATTTTGAAATGTTATTGATCAATTCCTCTTGTATAACTTTTGGGGGGACATATTTAAGATTTGCATTTTAAGGTTCTTTTTCATAAAGTACTGTGACATTAGATAATTAACCAATAGCACCAGTCATTACCTTGAATGTTCTCTGAGTGTTCATCGGTCTGGCACAGCCCCTTCCACCACTGAGAGAAAACAAACAAGGTTTAAAATGGGAAGTTGCAAGGAGTAGCTTTTTCCAGGCTCACGAGGAAAATTAGGCCAGTCATTTTATATGGGAAAGCATACTCTGACAAGTTGCATTAATTAAAATTAAGTATGCTTTATGTTTGTTTGCTGTGTAATTGGTGCATCTCAGGTCTGTTATGTAGTAATGAAGACAAATCTCAGTGGCACACTCTTGAGACATACATGTTCAAGGTGTAAGCTCCAGCAACGGAACAAGTTGCACCATCACAAAATGTTCACGACTCCTGCTACCACGTTTCTCTTGGGGCTGACAGTCTTCTGTCGAAACTTCCTTCTTTTCTGCCAAACATAATGAAACACTATTTCTGAATCATAAAACTTTGTATCCTGCTACAAATCTCACAGACATTCTTTCAGAAGGTTTAGGTTTTCCTGGCTGAACAGGTTCATGTTTGTTGACCTTTTAGGTGTGAAGAAGTAGACCTTTCAAATGTGAAGAAGGTTGCTTCCTAGTTCCCTCCAGGCCTGGAAACGATGGGCCAAATGGCAGCCTCTGGTGGTGTAAATGTCTCTGATAAAGAAAGCTTTCTATCAGAGGTGATCATTACACTGGAAGTTTTCCATTAATATAATTAGTTAATGCCAGAAACAATGGGGCAAATAAATGCTATAGAAGTGCACCTCCTCTTAACAGTACCATGGGATCTTTCATCAGCAGCTAGGCTAAGGGACAATAAATGGTTATTATAAGAAGGAAAATCAGGGGGAAAGCATTTCAATAACAATTGATAATATCAGCAAATTTTAAAAAGATAGCACCAATGATGAGGAAGTGCAAAAGACAAAAGAGAATTAGTTTATTTAACCTCAGCATTACTTTTAGAAGAAATAAAATCATAAATAAAATTTTGCAATTTTTGTTTTGTGTACAGAAGGCAACTGATCGGGGAATAACCTTTGTTCGTGCAATGGTGAAAGGTTTGGGA
Organism: Rhina ancylostomus; assembly: GCA_030265395.1. Lineage (NCBI taxonomy): Eukaryota > Metazoa > Chordata > Chondrichthyes > Rhinopristiformes > Rhinidae > Rhina > Rhina ancylostomus. Next base: position 10,932,896 of record JARFYF010000061.1, on the reverse strand, counting down.
CCTGGCAGGATGGTGAGTTAGAGTGTTCAGATTGCTGAAGTTGTTTCTGTTATTTTGTATCGCCTGATTATTGTCACCTTTGTATCTCATGAAGCAGTCCCAACGTGAAAGAAAACATTTATCAAACACATTTTTGAGATCTCCACATGTATTTTCTCAACCACCAGTTGTGTGTAATTTGAATATCTCCTTAAGTGTTTATTTTATGATGTACTATCACACAAACTAATTCAGATAAATGATTCCACAGGTCCTTACCAGGTGGACAATACTAGGTTGTTTAGAAGCCTATCCTTTGAAAACTATTGAATCTTAAGAACTTTGAAATGATTTACTTCATACTAAGATGGAGCAGAAACTTGCCTTAATCCTAAAAAAGTAAATTATGCATTACATTCGAAATCTCCAGGTATATATTTTAAATCTCATCACAGCCTTGCTCCCTCTCCCACTCTACTGAAGGTATCGATTTCATAACAAATTGAGTCCTTCATTACTTTGTCTGAGTGGTCATTCTACATGCACAAGCTTTTATAAGTAGCAACCATAATGTTGAGCTTGCTGCTGTGCTCACCAGAGAGTGGGACAGCATCAGGACTGAACTTGAGAATTCAAATACAGAAGACATTGGATTATGGAGTTCTGTCTGATTTTTCACCCTTCCTGTGTGTACTCCAATGCAGACTGCCTCTCTTATCAGCTCAGAGGAATCCTGAACTCTGGGACTCTTGTCTAGGCCCAGGGATAGTATATAAAGAGTGTGGTAAACATTATTGGACAGCTCAGAGCTGTCCATAATCTGATGAAGTAGCCACATGATGCCCAATTGTTAACTCGGTTGGATGTGTATGTAATCAATTAGTACTATGATAGGTCTGTAGCCGATCAGGATATGCTAGGGAAAAGGCTATTAAAAATTGTGTGATTTTCTTCGTTCAGCAGAGCAGTTGCCTGAGACATTCAGCAGTTTTCTCCCACCGGTGTAAAACAATAAAGCTTCGACAATTGGAATGGACCTGAGTGTCAAGTGATTTTTCTTTATATTTAATTTCCCCTGACACTCCACAATTCTGCCCTTCACACCCCTGGTTTTCATTGTCATCATGCCTTCAACATCCAGAACATAGATGCTGGAATTTCCTACTGCCTTTCAACTTTCTGTGAGCTGTTCCTTAAAACTCCTATCCCTAGTAGCTCTTTAAATGGTTTTGTGTCAAATTTTGTTTGAAGACACTACCGTGGCACAAGTTATTGTTATTGGACTTTCCATAATATGGTTAGTCGTATTGTAGGACAGTGGGGGGGGTACAACTAAATGCTCTAGTTGGAAGGAACGAAATTGAGGGCCATCCATGCTGGGATAAGATGAGAATTAGATGCAAGTGAGTTCAGAAGATTTCCTACACTGAAAGTCATTGATGAATCAGTTGTGTTTTTATTTTCAAACAGCATTATTTTTAGTTCAGGTCTCTGAATTCTAGTCTGCTAATTTAACTACTGCTCCACCACATTGACAAAAGTTGTCAGCTTTTGGGCAAAATATTCCCATCAATAGAGTTATGTTTAATGTGGCTTGAATTAGTTTTTCCTGGAATCATTAAATGATGACAGTGATGGGGATCTGGGTGGAAAGGGATGGTATTGGGGAAAGAACAAAAGATGGATTTCCATACAACAGGCAAATCTGCAATAAGAGCTTTACTTAAACCAAGTATTAGTTTTGCCTTTGAAGTTCACTTTCCCTGGTCAATATATTACAATTGGAATACCATTTCACTAGAAATAATAAAACTAAAATATACTAATTGGACAGGGAGGGTGTGGAATCACTCTTGCAGTTAACCAATATTAATCACGTATTCTGAAACATATTAACATGCCATGGGTGGTTAAGAAAGCATGAAACAGAAAATGCATTTGCCTCGACAAACTGATTCCCTCTGTCCCCAGTGCTTTGGGAAAAAAAATTAAGCCTTTACACCCCAGAGATGGCTTCTCAGAACACTGCACATAAACATTCTTCATTATTATACCCCAGACTGCCCAGAGATTAATTCTTAGCAAATTAACTTACGAAATATTTATTTGGTAAACCAGACCTGATGCTGCATATACTGATGGTATTAGCCTATTCGCTCTATGATCTCACTGCTGTTAGTCACCATGCTGATAATTTCTTCCTCTTGGCTTTAATCCGTAAGTGTTTAGTTTTTTCAGACTTATATGGTTAATTTGAGAGAGTTAGTACAATATACTTTTGTAGAGTTATAGAAATCTCGGTACATGGAGAGTGTATTCCCATTGCCTGTATTTATGCTTTTGTACTCTGATCCCATTTCCCTTTATAATCGTTTTCTCCAAGTGTTTCTGTAATTCCCTGTGGGTTTAGCTATGTATCAATATCAATGAGTGCAGTGAAGCCGTATGAAAGAGGATAAAATTGAAGAGGTGTCCTATTCAGAAGTATACTTGTAGCATTGATAAAAGGGCAACCTTGGGCTTTTATTTTCTAGAAAGAGTTTGTTCCCTGCATTTTATAAGGGACTAAAAGGAAAGGATGGGTAGCCATGGGGCGCATGTATATTATGCACAGGATGTGAAGTTTCACTCCCTATGTTCTTTCTTGTTCTGTAGCTATTGAATCCCTCTTGACAGTGCTAAAACTTTGCAATGATTAGGCTCTTTTTCTGAAAGAATGTGAAGCTTCAGGTCCAATAATGGCAGGAAAAAGGAGGAAGAAACACAAATGTGGCACTTGAAAACAAACTTGCCTGTATTGGATGAGATGTTAATGGCTCACCAATCTAGGCTCCTTATCAAGAATCTGTGAAGTATGACGTCTAACTTGGCTATTATTCAATGGTTCAGGTGTTCTCCTGACCTTCATAAATGATTTTTATTTGTATGTAAACAATTTACTGTTGAGGTCTCTGAATAAGTAGAGAATTTTCTCAGTGATCCTTTCTCATGTTGTTTATTGCATTTTTTTACTGGCTATTTCTAATTTGTCCGATGACAGTGAAACTCTGACAATCTGGTGCCCTCAAGACTTTGGTAGTACTGGATTAGCAGATTCCAAACTTTGAGATATTACTCTGATTAATACATCAACACACTTTTAATTTACCTTTTTTTAGATGTTAGACAGTAGTATAATAAACTTTCCAAGGAACATGATGAGTTTAAAAGGAGCATATGAAATGGGGCTCAAGTGAGTTTAAAGGAAGCACACAAAATGGGGCTCCAGTGAGTCAGATGATGTACCATAGGGGTTTCTGAACAATGGGATAGCAGATAATTGTTGGTTATGACTCTTGCCTGATTGTTTATTTTCTTTTAATTGCTATTGCCTGGTATCTGGCGATACTCTACATACTGCGTCCTTTGAAACACTTGTCCGTGTCTGGTTTTCGTTCCTCTCCAGAAGGTAGTTTCTCTACTGGGGTACAGTTACGCTGTTGGCAGTCGACCTCCGGTCCCTCCTCTTATGTGAATATTCACCACTAAGCCCTGATATTGTGCAAATATGCTGTTTGTTTATGGTGAGCTTCAAAACTAATCATACCTTCAACTGATAATTGTATGAATTTTCAAGCAGAAGTTGTTGGAAAGCGCTGGGTAGATGGATCCAGGTGGTGTTTCTTTCACTTCCTAGCTTAGGGAGACTGATGTCCAATTAGTGTCTTTACTGCCACCTCGTGAATTCTAGATTTTGAACTTTTGACCAGCTAAACACAGTTATTGACAGGTTAGGTTCATAGAGTTTCTGATTAAAAAGTTGTCCAATGCCTTTTAAATACATTTGAGGATATGGATATAAGAAGAAATGTTGTTCTTTTTCCATTGCAGTCTGCCATAAAAGGATTAAGTATGGGTGGCCTCCAGGTGGTTTCAATTACGGACAACACTCCGATCCCCCACAACGGCTGCCGACCACGGAAAGTCCGCAGGATGTAAACCTTGCATTGTGCAACTAAAGGAATCAACAGGACCAGTCATTTGTTCTAGAATGTCATCTTTTCAACACAGCAATGTGAAATGTTTGAACTCTGATTATCAGAGGCTTGTTGGAAAAGTGAGTGTACCAGCTAAAGCGGACTGTGCTAGGTAAATGATGAGGTGATGTATTCTAATTCTGCATGTTCCCATTGAAGGGGCTGATCAGATGTTCATTTTCACAGCACCAAGACTATTCATCCTATTGAGCACAGACAGCTACAAGAAGTGTTATAAAATAAATATTGAAAATACAGCAATTCAACTTTTTTGCCTCAAAAGCATCCTGCTTTTTACTTGCCAGTTATTTTTATTTTTTATTATTTCATTACCTTAAAACTCTTAACTCCACCGCCTTTTCTTAAAAGTTGATGTGGTAACATGATAATTGTAGAGAAAAATTAGAAATAGATTAAAATGAGATGCATGCAGAAGTCTGGCTGCTCACCACACCAGACGTGTTACCCACTCTAATCTTTTAATGTCCAATGTGTTCCCAGTGCAGTTTGAATAGTACGATAGGCTAATTCACCTCAGAGCTGCAGCATTTAGACTGATTTTGGGTTGTAGTATGAATGAATTATAGTTCATCAAAATTCGTTAATATTAATTAAAGCCCTACTTTCTGTTCAGCAGGGAGCAGCTGAATGCAAAGACTCATTCTATCCCAGTAAACCTGTCATTTACATCCACAACCTTCACGAATACATTAAAGATATTAATGAACATTTCCTCCAGTTCGTAAATCACTCTTGGAGAATAATTTCAGTTGCAGGTTAGTTGGGATGATATTTGAAATGAAGAAAAAGACAGCAGGGTTGGTGCCAAACTTCTGACCTTGCGTGAGTATTGATTGTGAGGTGACACAGCTGCCACACAGCTTGTCTAAGCCACACACTAATTGAGCTGTAGAAAGGTCCATGGATAGCCCCCTATTGGGATTATATCAGTGGGGATCTAAAAAGAAGGAAAACTATTACCAGAAATATCTACTTGGTATACATGCTGTGCACTTCACTGGAATAGTTTAATCATAACTATCCTTTTAGTAGGCTCTCCTGAGAATTATTTTATTGGCTGTAATGTTCCTTCAAGGAATAATTTGGGTAATTGCAAGTCCTCCCGGTTTGGCAGTAGTCTGATAGTGGAAGACAGGAAAATTGGCAGTCGAGTACACTTGAACAGTCTCCTGAAACTGATGCAACGCATGCAGGGTTATCTGCACAGAATGCACAGCCATCACAGGACAAAGCAAACACACCCTTCCCTCCCCTATTACATCTTGAAACTTTTCCATGACATGTTTTATGATTACACCTCTTCAGAGAGAGCATTCTGAAGCTATTTCTGGAGGAGTTTCATGCAATCATTCCTTCTGATGTTTACATTAAGCTCTGTTCACTTAACATTACGTTTGCATACTTAGTGCTCACTTTGGAAAGGCTTGATAAACAACCAGTGGCATAATGGAACAGCAGCTTAACCATGCTCTTTATATTTGATATTCAGGAGTCTCTCAGAATATATATTTGTATATGTTAAAAGTAAATAAAATAATATGGTTAAGAATAATCTACATGGACCATAAAAACAGTCATAGAATTACACAGTACAGATACAGGCCCTTTGGCCCTCCAAGTCCCTGCTGGCCTTTTTGCCCACATTAATTTCCTTCTATGCCTTGCTTTTTTAAGTGCCTGTCTGAACGACTCTTAAACTGGTGATTGCATCTGACTCCACCCCCTCTGCTGGCAGTGTGTTCCAGGTATCAACCACTTTCTGTATATATAAAAAAAACTTTCCTTTCAGATCCCTTTACATCCCTCCCTCTCACATTAAACCTATGCCCTCGTTTTTGATACCCCTACCATTGGAAAAAAGATTTTGACTATCTACCCCATCTGTGACTTATAATTTTATATACCTCCATCAGGTCATCCCTCAGTTTCCTTCACTGCAGGGAAAACAAACACCTTATTTACCTGTGTTGCCACTTCCAGGGAACTATGGACTTGAACTTCAGGGTCCTTCTGTTTATCAACATTCCTTAGTGGCTTACCATTAACTGTCTCTGTCCCATCCCTATTTTACTTCCCAAAATGTATAACCTTGCCCTTATTGGGATTAAATTCCATCTGCTGACACTCTGTCCAACTTTCCATCTGATCTATATCCTGCTGTTACCATATAAAACTTTCCTTGCTATCCACACTACCAACTTTCATGTCAAATGCAAACTTAACTTTCATACTTCCTATAATCACTAAGAACTTTTCATGCTTTGCATTTTTTTTTAAATTGGAATACTTATTCAGCTTTTGTTAGGCACTTTAGTAGCTAGTGTATGAAATTGCAGAGCAGGTTTTATCCACTAAAGAATGTGCTTGATGTAGAAAAGCTTTTCATGTACGTGTAGCTATTTTATGCACATATACTTAATGTAAGATTTCCAGTATCAACAGCATTCCTTTTTATCTCCACCATGTTCTCTATTTCTATTGTATTCAAATTTTTTTTGAATGCAAAATAGGACTTATTCATTAGATCAAAAGAGAATGAGGGGTGATCATATAGAGGTGTATAAAAACATGAGGGGCATGGATAGGATGAATGTACCCTTTTTCCCAGGGTGAGGGAACCAAAAACTAGAGGGTATAGGCTTAAGGTAAGAGGGTAGAGATTTAATAGGAACCTGAGGATCATTAAATAAGATATCTTTATTAGTCACATGTACATCGAAACATGCAGTGAAATGCATACTTTACGTAGAGTATCTGGGGCAGCCCACAAGTGTTGCCACGCTTCCGGCGCCAACATAGCATGCCCACAACTTCCTAACCCATATGTCTTTGGAATGTGGGAGGAAACCCTTACAGACATGGGGAGAACGTACAAACTCCTTAGAAACAGTGGCCAGAATTGAACCCGGGTCGCTGGCTATGTAAAGCATTACATTAACCGCTACACTAACATGTCTGCCCCTACATTACAGAATGAGCTGCCAGAGGAAGTGGTTGAGGCAGGTACATTGACAACATTTAAAAGGCACTTGGGACAGGTACATGGATATGGGCCAAATCTGAGTTAATGGGATTAGCTTAGATGGACATCCTGGTTGGTATAGGCCAGTTGGGCTGAAGGACCTGTCTGTGCTGTATGACTCGGTATGTTCTCAAGTATGTTCTCTTCCCAGTCACAGTATGTAGGGATATATTGCTTGCAGTGAAGAGTTTGCATCAATAGTTGCATGATGATGTGAATGGCCTCCTGCTGTGCAGCAAACTTTGATTCATTGGATACTATTATTTAGAAAGAACTGATAGTCTAAGGAAAACGGGGACCCAGATTTTGTGGTATGTTTATTTCAAATACAATTGCCCATGAAATAGTGTGATCCTGAATTAGTGTAGTTACAAAACCTTGCTGTGGGTCTGACAAGATCACTGGCTAGTACTGAATGAGGCCATCTTACAGAGTATAAAACAAATTGAGAAGGTGAAGAGATTTTGTTTAAAATAAGTGTATATTTTAAAATTGAGAATCCCAGAAATACACAACTTGTTTCCATCTGGAAAAATTAAGTGAACATCAGTTTCTGGAAACAAATCTCTATCTAAAATATTGGCCTGTCTTCTTATTTCAGGTGCTGGTTATTTCTGTCAATTTCCTGTTTTATTACAATAATACAGGAGAACGAATCTGAAGCATACAAATTATTTCAACGATCTCCATTATACTACTCTGGGTTGCCAAGACAGCAGCAATTAGTAGGCTGCTCAATTCTGAAAGGAGAAGATGAGTCCAGCTAGTCACTCAGGTCATTAGATTCTATTATGCCTGTCAGCAGAACACAGCTTTTTGTCATTCTTAACTCCACACAGCACAAAAAAAACTGCGGTTGCACAAGTATTTTTTTTAAAACGCCTTTGCCATGATGCACACAAACCATATTTTGTAGAGAAAGACACAAGGACTTCAAGATACAAAATAATTTAAGGAAGCAATAAAATCACAGGAAAATACAGACTGTTGTTAAAGGAGGCAAACGCATTTAATACCTCACACACAAGACTGCCCAAGACAGCAGTGAGGTAATCGGCAATTTTTATAAGGAATACTGGCATGGACACAATGGGCCAAGATGACTTCCTTGTGCTATAAATTTTTGTAATTCAATAAACTATTGGTAAAGCAAGTCAAAGGTATGAAATTAGTGTACTTTTGGGCTATTCGCAATAGTTGCCTGGTGCCAAGCATTCCTGTGATTACAAAAACACAAGTACATACATATTTTGAGGATGACAAAATTACAATATAGAATTGGAACATGAGATTTTCTTGGACTTAAAGAAGGCATATGGCATGCTTGCCTTCATCAGTCAGGGCATTGGGTACAGGAGTCAGGAAGTCATGTTGCAGTTGTATAAAACTTTGGTTAGGCTGCATTTAGAGTATTGTGTGCAGTTCCAGTTGCCCCACTACAGGAAGGATGCTGAAGCTTTAGACACAGTGCAGAAGAGATTCACCAGGATGCTGCCTGGATTTGAGAGTTGTAGCTGGAAGGAGAGGTTGGACAAACTTGGATTGTTTTCTCTGGAGTGCTGGAGGCTTAGAGAAGACCTGATAGAAATTTATAAAATTATAAGAGGCGTATAGGGTAGATAGAGACCTTTCTCCCTCAAGGTGGAAATGTGAAATAATAGAGGGCATATCTTTGAGAGGGGGAAGTTTTAAGGAAATATGCAGAATTTTTTTTCCCCCACAGAGAATGGTAGGTATCTGGAACACCCTGCTGGGACAGTGGTGGAAGCAGACACGATAGTAGAATTTAAGAGACATTTAGACAGGCACATAAATATGCAGGGGAATGGAGGGATACAAATCATGTGCAAGCAGATGGGATTAGTTTAATTTAGCATCATGGCACAGACATCGTGGGCCAAAAGGCACTTGTTCCTGTGTTACCTGTTCTATTCCAATAATGCATCCAGCAATAATGCATTTATAATGTAAACAACGATAAGTGGAGGTAAAATAAATTACTGCATAACCAAACACCATTCTGCAAAAATTTTATTGACCAAGTAGATGTAATGTTCATAAGTAAAAAGGTGTTTATAAAATGTAGCATTCAGATTGAAAAAAAAGTTTAAAGTCCGTGTAATAGTACATTTGTAAAATTAGAAATTCATCATACAGTAATTCTTGCATATAAGAGCAAAATGCAAACGAAGTTGCATTGTACCAAGAAAACCTCCATATAAAATTTGGTACAATAAACTTATATCACTGATGAAATAAAAAGGGAACATACACCCAGAATTTCATACCCAGTCACAATATCAATATCAATGGAATAAATTTGGAAGCAGAGTACAACACTCATATAGCTAATTTAGCAATCCCAACTAGGGATACATTTCTAGGCAACAGTACCTTAAACTGGACAGAGCTAGTACTTACTATCCAATTTGGATTAAAACAAATCAGTTCAGAGGAGTAAAAATAAAACTAAAACTACTGAAAATAAGCAGGTTAATATTTTGGAGAGAATCTACTAAATGACTCCAAGATTCCAATTAAAGACTTTTAATATGGATTTTCTGTATTCCGTAAGCATTAAAGCTGCTTCATACTTCCAGCAATTTTTCTTTTTATTATTAATAATATTAGCAATTCCAGGTCCTCACCATCATCCTGTCCCCCGTGAGCAGTCATGAGGCTCATCTATCCATACTTCCCAATTTTAAATGGGACAATTTCCCCCAAATGAACTGAGTTTATAGCACGGACTCCATTTTCCAACCAAGCAACTAATGATCAGGTCTGCCATCATCTGCAATGAACTGAAAATGAATGACAGTTGCACAAAAAATAGGGACAACACTCTAGACATACCACTCATAAGGTTTACCTTTTTAGCTGAGTTGGCCATCCATTTCAAGTTCCTGGTCATTCAGCAGATTAGGGATCAAAGATGAATTACAATGCTGAATCTAGTGGTAGTTGCCTTTGATTGCATTTCTTCAAAGCTCTGCCTTTGGTTGTTCCAGGGTTTTATTTGGATCTCTTCATGAGGCCCCACAATAAGTACAAAGTAAAACTAAGAGGTACAATGGTTCTTCTATTACATGGTCTTCACACACATGTGTGACGCATGTGGAAACTAACCACATACTCTGCATTGGTCCTTTGCACCGATATGGCAAATGGTTCAAAAGGATGAAAAGTGAAGGCGACCAGGCGTCGCACCGTGTGATTAATTGGCCGTCCCAGCAGCCCTGCTTGGATTTTAAACTTAAGTAGACCCGAGTCCCGAGCATAAAATCTAAAAAACAGAAAAAAATTAGTTTGTAAACTTCAACTCCAATGAATTCCGAGCACAGAAACTAATCTGTTACACTTAAGAGTTCCCCAACAAATGAAGCTTTGGCATGAGAGTTGGAAAAGGTACAGAAGCATCAAGGTAATTAATAGCACCAACCAGAAAGAGAAATAAAGGACTGCAGATGCTGCAATCTAGATGAAAAACACAATGATGCTGGAGGAACTCAGCAGGCCAGGCAGCATCCATGGAGAAAAGCAGGTGGTCAATGTTTCAGTTCAGGACCCTTCTTAGGGCTTGTCTCTGGAATTTGGTGTTGGGCACGTGAACCAGGTGGAGACACAAGGGGCTGACTGTGGTCTCCCCAACATAGTTGACTGAGTGTAACTAGGACTTCGTACTGTCAGAAAAGTCCACTAGTTCCTACTATAGCAATTAATAGCACCTTATTATTTTACAGATATGATTCTAAGTACAGCTTCAAGGCTCACAGTGAACTATCCAGGCATGTGTTTTGCTTCCAGTTAATAATTTAAGCTTTCCTACTCACTGATTAATATTTCTTCCTTTAGGCCAATTCATGTAATCATCGAAAGCAAAGAACTGTATTCTTCTTAAGCTTCATGTAATTGATATTTTATAAACTATCACAATGGGTCCTATGGGTTACACCACATGGAGCAATTCTATGAAAAGGTGTGTTTGTACTTTGTGACTCTAGGGGAACCGGTAGAGCGGGCAAACACTAATTACGCATGAAAACATACAAAATAAAAGATAAAATCTATGCAAACAATGGGACACGCTGGAATATATGGAGCATATTAGGCTGAGGGATGACCTGATAGGGGTATATAAAATAATGAAGGGCACAGATAAGGTAAATGGTCAGTCTTTTTCCCAGGGTAAGGGAGCCTAAAACTAGGGGGTACAGGTTTAAGGTGAGAGGGGAAAGGTTTAAAAGGGACCTGAGGGGTAAATTTTTCCATTCGGAGTATTGTGAGAATATGGAATAAGCTGCCAGAGGAAGCTGTAGGTGTGGGTAACAATTACAATGTTTAAAAGAAATTTAAATAGCTACCTGTATAAGAAAGGTTTAGAGGGATATGGGACAAATGCAGGCGAATGGGACTAGCTCAGGCAGACAACTTGGTTAGTATGGACAAGTTGGGCCCAAACGTCTGTTTCCATGCTGTATAATTCTTTGGCTCTGTATCATTTTAAAATAAATTTTGCACAACTAACTGCCTCAATATTTTGCTGATTAACATAATGAAAGAATTGCTATAATCACACTTGCCTGATTTTTAAAATATGCAGGATAACAGAGTCAGCAGCGGTTTTACATAGACTTTACAAAGGACCATCAGATTGGTTGTGAGTGCAAACCTTCCACAGATTCTATTTTCCTTTCCTACTTACATCAGAAACTGGTGGGTGGCCAATATATCCCTGCAGAATTTCAATTGATAAAAAGAGCAATTAAACAGTTGACCCAACCACTAAATCCATTTACTCCATCTTGTGGCTGAAATCTGAAATGGCTGCTTCATGAAACCTAAAATAAAAATAGAAAGTGCTGGCAGGTCAGGTAGTATTATGTGGAAAGAGAAACAAATGCAGGACCTTTGACCAGAAAGGTTAATTCAGTTTCTTTTTCCACAGCCTGTCCTGCTTGGTGCATCCAGTATTTTCTACTTTTATTTCAGATTTCCAGCATCTACAGTTTTTTTGAGTTTCTTTTAATGTCATATTACTAAGAAACAGAGCTAGAAATTGACTCGAGTGTTAACATTAAACGTGCAAATTAATAGTCAGAGAGTCATACAGCATGGAAATAAGCCCTTCCGCCCATCATGTCCTTGCAACTCATCAAGTACCTATCTCTGTTAATCCCATTTCCCAGCACTCAGCCCATAGCCCTCACGTCATAGAGTCAGGGTCACACAACACAGGAACAGACTCTTCAATCCACTATCAAGTGCTCATTTATACTCATCCTACATTTTAGTACTTGACCCATAGGCTACTATACCCTTGATTCAAGTACTCATCTAGGCACTTCTTAACATGTGTGAAGTGTCTGCCTCCTCCACCCTCTTTGGCAGTGTGATCCAGATTCCAGTTAGCCCCGGGTGAAAAACATCTTCCTCAAATCCCTTCTAAACATTTTACTCCTTACCACACATCTCTACTCTCTGGTCAGGACATTATTTCTTACTTTCTACCTTATCCAAGTCCTTCATATATCTCAATCAGGTCCCCCGTCAGCTTCATCCACTTCAAAGAAAACAAATATTGTTTATCAAGTCTCATCTCATACCTGAATTGCCCCATCTCTGCAACATCCTTATGAATCTCCTCTGCACCCTCTCCAGTGTAATCACATCCTTCCTGCAGAATTGCACACAGTACTTCAGGAGTGGCCTAACCAATGTTATACCATAGCCAACCTGCTCTTATATCTTATGACCCAGCTAATGAAGGCAAGTATCCTGTATGCCTAAGAAGATATTATCCACCTACCACCTTCAGGGATCTTTGAACTCATACACCAAGTTCTTTCTGTTCCTCATTGCTCCCTACAGTCCCACCATTCATTGTATATATCCTAGCCTTAAAGTCCTTTCATACTGTATTACTTCACACTTATCAGCATTTAATTTTAACAGAGCATTGTGTTCCTCTTTTAAAATTTGTCTCCATCAACTTCACTGGTGCCAGATTTCAAGGGACAACACAACATACTTAACTGCACGTTTAACGTAAGCTACAGGTTAGGATTTTCTATTTGCTCCTCTGATTTTTTTTCAGGGGCAAAACCTTACAGCAGGAGTAAACCCCTCTGTGGTTTCAACAGAGAATGTGCATTTGCCGATTATCCTCTTCATATTACACATTGCTACTCGGTAGTCTTGAACTAAGTTGGAGGGAAAGTTGGATCACTTTAGCTTATCAAGTTATACAGAATAGAACCGGGCCCTTCAGCACAACTCATCCATGCCAATCGAATGCCGAACTGAGTGAGTCCCATTTGCCTGCATTTGGTCCATATCCCTCGAAGCCTTTCCTATCAATTTGCCCTGTCCAAATGCCTTTTAAATATTGTAATTGTACCAGCCTCTACCACTTCTTCTGGCAGCTTGTTCCATACACTGACCACGCTGTGTGTGAAAAAGTTGCCCCTTTTAAATCTTTTTGCTCTCACATTAAATCTATGCCCTCCTGTTTTGAACTCCTCTGCCCTGGGGAAAAGATGTTCTGTAACCACAGACCCCACCTCCCCCATATAAGTTTATAAGGTCACCCCTCAGTTTCCTACACTCCAGAGAAAAATAATCCTTGCCTATCCAACCTTTCCTTATAACCCAAGCTTCCAGTCCCAATAATATCTTCATAAATTTTTTTCACCCTCTCCAGTTTAATGACATCCTTCCTTTAGCAGGGCGACCCGAACTGTATGCAGAGTTATGGCTGTACAGCTGGAACATGACATCCCAACTGTACTCAGTGTTCTGACCAATGAAGGCAAGTGTGTTAAATGCCTTCTTCACCACCTCGTCTGTGTCGGAACTTTCAAGGAGCTATGTACCTACACCCCTAGGTCTCTCTGTTCCACCACACTCCCCAGAGCCTTAACAGCTAGACTGTTGTAGAAGCTATCAGAAGTCAAGGAGGAAATAAAATGCCATAAACAGTTTTCTCATGCAGATAATACCAATAATTGCAAGACTGATCTTCAAGTGAATGGAGTGGAAACCATTTAGTCATTCAAAAATGGAAAAGCACTGAAGGCAAAACCTTCCCCATGGCCATCAGGTTCTCAAACTGACCTGAATAACTCCAATTCCATCTCAGACTATATTTCCCTCAACTTGCACTAATGTCACTATGTTTATTTTTGTTTATTCTGTCATGTAAGTTATGTATAATTTATGTTAATTTAAATGTATGTAATTTATATTTGTCATGTTTGCAATGTACTGTGCTGCTGCAAAAAGCTAATTTTCATGGCATTGATACCCTGCGTATGTATGGCCATGACAATAAACTTGAACTTGATATCATTGGCTAGCAAATTCATTCCAGAGGTGCCCTTACTTGGAATTTCCTCTTTTTTTTTAAACAGCATGTAATTTGACTACATTTTCAGTCTACATTTGTTGCAAAGATATTGTGTAAATTTTATGTATCTGGAACATTTTATTTTCACATTAGTACTACAGTGCAAATATTTTGATTTTTTGCTGATTAATATAAAGAATGAATTGCTGTAACCAAACTTGCCAGGTGTTTTAACTACATAACCACAAGATAATCTACCATCTGTAAAACGTTTTATATAGCAAAACCATTGAGTTCCTTCCATACCACCCAGATATCCATCTATTTCAACCAGTATAGCATTATTACTACTCAGGGACATTGTAGGTATTTAAGTAACATATTAATCTAACCATAATCCATAGTATTTTATTGGCATTCTCATCCATCATCGCCTGTGGTTATTTCCTTCTTTAAATTGTAATATTGAGCCATAAATTGTGATAATGTACATTGTGTTGTTCTTGTCAAAAAGTAATAATTCTGCAGTGGATGATTCATAAAGCTTCTGTACCCATGATAGTTTAACAACATTAGCCTTAGTCTGCTAGAGAGAAAACAGCCTCAGATGTTCCAAAATTTAAGCACAATATTGGTGCCTATGGGTTGTTCAGGATGTGTTCAGCAATCATAGCACAACAGGGCTAATAAAGCAGTGCATGAATCCGTGACCAAAGAAAATAGTCATTTTCATTGGAAGTGAAAATCACCAATTAATAGATGAAGGCAAAACACCCCAAGGTTAGGTTAAATCAAGCTGTCACACCTTGTGTTATAAATTGGATTCAAGATCAGATGTTTTTAATAAAACATGAGCCTGCAGAAATCTACTTTTCCTCTTTGCCTGCTCATTTCATATTTTTTTAAATATTTGATGTTTCACACTAAGAAATTCCACATAATTGGCTCATAATCTCAACATATACATTACATATATCGTGCATCATTGTTCAAAATCAGTAATTATAAAAAAAGTGTATATTCAGCTAAAAATGGATTTTAGTGGCATTAATGGGGCAGAGAGGATATATCATCATCTCCCAAGCTATAACACTATGATGGTAGTGGGGATCTGATACCAAAAATTAAATGCAAAGACAATGAGTTGCTGGCCTTTGAGTGTCCAGAGGCCACACTGAGAACTTGTTTATAATCCTTTGCTAGGACCAATGAATTTCTATGCATATTTATTATGGTTCAGAGGTCTACCTAAAATTAATCAAAGAATATAAAGGCTACATAGTCATTCATTCACTGCTACTTTTGGTTTCTTTCATCATCATCACCACTGCCACCACTCCCAATAACCTCAACCCCTGACCTATTCATTAACTTTCACCAACACTTTCATGGAAGGAGCCGAGAGCTTACCAGCACCAAACTACAAAAACTTC
The DNA here is from genome assembly GCA_030265395.1 of Rhina ancylostomus. NCBI lineage: Eukaryota > Metazoa > Chordata > Chondrichthyes > Rhinopristiformes > Rhinidae > Rhina > Rhina ancylostomus. The sequence continues at coordinate 10,917,077 of JARFYF010000061.1, read as the reverse complement.
CTTCATGACATGAAATGCAACAGGATGTGTCCACTCTGACTAGTTTCCACAGAGCTTACTTGTTCATGGTCCAAGACAAAATCCAGGCTGAACAGAGCTTCTGTCTCTGGAGACACAAGAGACTGCAAATGATGGAATCTGGAACAACACACTAGCTGGAGGAACTCAGTGGGTCAGACAGCATCTGGTTCAGTCCACATGAAAGGTCTCAACCCAAAATGTCAACTGTGCATGTCCCCGCATACATGCTGCCTGATTTGTTGAGTTCATCCAGCATCGTGAGAGTTTCTGTCTCCATCTTGTCGCAGATCCCAAACACCCCATGAGAATGCCACAGAATATAAGATAAGATCTTTATTACTCACATGCACATCGAAACACACAGTGAAATGCATCTTTTGCGTAGAGTGTTCTGGAGGCAGCCCACAAGTGTCGCCACGCTTCCAGCGCCAACATAGCATGCCCACAACTTCCTAACCTGTACGTCTTTGGAATGTGGGCAGAAACCAGAGCACCCAGAGGAAACTCATGCAGACACATGGAGAACATACAAACTCCTTACAGACAGTGGCTGGACTTGAACCCAGGTCACTGGCGTTGTAAAGCATTACACTAACCACTACATGGCCCAATATTTTAATGAAACCAGTAACTGGTATTAGTTTGACTGATTCAAATAAATGGTTTAAATTAAATGAGGCTACAGGTATCTTCATGTGAGCCTCTGACACCTCCAGGATACCTAAATGCATGTGTGTACCAGGTTAAAAGAGGTATCAAAAATCTTAAATGTCACATGTTGTCATCATCCAGGTGATAATATGGAGTGAACAATTCTACCCATTAAGAAACCTGAATGAATTTTAAGCTGTTAGTCCTGGTGGTGAAAATGAAATTCTACCCCTAGATATTTCCATTAACGTATGAACTGAAGAGCACTTTTACCACTTGCTGCTTGAGTACTTTCCGGAAAAATGAATGTGATATGAAGGACTATAGCCTGAATTCAAACCTGCTATCCTTTTACTTCAAGTCTCTTATGGACTGAACAATGCGTACTACATTGGAATTAGTGGGGGGAGGAGTAATTTCTTCATAGATTATCCTGCCCATCCAACATAAATTCTGGGATTTCTTGCTCTTCACTGACACTACAGTGAACAATTTGGAGAACTCCCATGGAATCTGGAATCTGCTCTCAGAAATATCTTAAGCTTAATTTCACAATCTCCATTTTCTTGGACTTTTGAGTTTACTTGGCCTTTTGCCAGTGTTAAAGCTGGTACATTGTTCCAAACATCCACCGCCTTCACTGGGCTGAGATCTACAAGGTCCAATTAACAGATGGTGGTTAATTTAACACAGCTTCAACGAAAGCTAATTTTACCCCCAGAGCCTCACATATTCTGTTAACCGAGTGGACACCACCAATCTGTCATTGTTTCTCCCTCCCTACTCTGTTTAAAACATATGTTCATTCCATGCAATCTGCCAGGAGTCCAATACACGCTTACTGAATTTACTCTACAGCCTGTTAAATATCTAATATTGATTTTAATAAAGTAGCTGTCCATTGTTAATAAGTTTGTGTTGAGAAATACAAAGCTATGTCTAAAAGTCAAAATAAATGAAATATCAAAAAAACTGCAGGTGTTGGGGGGCGGCACGGTAGCATAGTGGTTAGCACAACGCTATTACAGCACCAGCGACCCAGGTTCGATTCCCGCTGCTGCCTGTAAGGAGTTTGTACGTTCTCCCGTGTCCGCATGGGTTTCCTCCGGGTGCTCCAGTTTCCTCCCACATTCCAAAGACGTATAAGTAGGTTAATTTGGGGTTTAAAATGGGTGGCATGGACTCGTTGGGCTGGAAGGGCCTGTTACCACATTATAAATAAAATAAAAAAATTAAATTAAATTATTAAAAAATTAAAAATTAAATATATTAAATTAAGAAAAAATAACAGAAAATGCAGAAAACACTCAGTAGATCAGACAGCATCTATGGAATTAGAAAGAGTTAACATTGCAGGTTGAAGACACTTTATCAGGGCTGGGAAAGAGAGAAAACATGTTTGTCTTAAATTGCAGAGAGTGTAGTTAGGGTGAAGGGAGTATCTCTGACCAGGTAGGTTGGGGTTTCCATGGAGATAGACTGTTAATGAAGTAATCTGGTTGTTAGATTAATGAGGACAGTTAAAGAGAGAAACAAAAACAAAGGAACAAACTAAGCTGCAAAATAAAGAGCTATAGGACACACCAAGCTGGTCAGGCCATACTGGTGGTGAGAGAAAAGCTGAGAAAACATTACAGATGGATGACCCACGGCAGAGATGGCCGGTTCTGATACAGAGAGAGTGAGCCATCTGAAGGTGTTGAATTCAATATCGAGTCAGAAGGCTGCAACTTTCCCAGACAGGGACGCGGTGCTGTTCATCAGCTTTATGTTGGATCTTGTTATAATAGCGCAGGAGGCCACAGACAGTTAGGTCAGAGGGGGAATAGACAGAGAATTAAAGTGGCAGGCAACATGAAGCTCAGGGTTGCTCCAATGAATGGAACACAAGTGTTCTGCAAAGCAGTTACTCAATCTGCATTTGATTTCTTCAATGTAGAGAAGACAACATGGTGAGCACCAAATTCAGTGCACTAGATTGAAACAAATGTCGATAAATTAATTCTCCTTCCCACTCCCACTCTGATCTGTCTGTTTTCTCCTTCACTGTTATAATGAGGCCCAACTTAAGTCTGAGGAACAGCATCTCATTTTCCATCTCAACATGTTGCAGCCTTCTGGCACAACTCTCTGCCAATCATGCTCAAGTTCAAGTGATCTAAACTAGGATTCTAGTCACTGTATCCCCAGGTGAAATCCCCTTAGAATTAGTTGGCCAGAATACTAGAAGAAATTCTACAACAAGAGAAGTGATTCCACATTCTTTAGATTAGAAATAAGTAAAAACTGAAGGAAGATATTTGATGAAAGAGATGGCACTCATGGCAGGAAGTTGCCAGGGACGTACCTAAAATGGAATGAGTGCCCTCTACAAATACTTCCATTGATGGGATTCTGGCACTCCAGTCAAATGCCTCTTCCAGATGTAAATGCAAAAGTTGCATTTTTTTTTAAGCAGAACTTTCTCCATTTTGGTTCTAGATTTATTCTCAACTTCTGCAATGCAGCAGTGAGAGTGTCAGATGTGTCATATTGCAGTAGAGAAGAGGTCCAGATGCAACCATCCAGAGAGTGATGTTGACTCTTTCATTCACTCTGAGAGCAGTGAGGGCATTTATGTTTGTTTGTTGCTTTCTCTACCTGCCATTAGTTCTCTTTGCACAAGGAAGCTGTCTCCTGTGTGCTTTGCTCTTCAGAAGCCTGTATAGGTTCCTATACAGCATTTGGAATTGATGTTAACAAATTTCATAATTTTCTCAGAGATTTTTGAAACCTCTGACAGTTTTTTGAAAACTGTTTTTTCAAAACTAACACAGATCAACTTCTAAAGCATGGAGTCGAAAGTACTAATTTACGAAACTGCAAAGTTTGGACAACGTCTGAATCCGAACATCAAAAGCAACAAAATCTGCAGGAGGGTCTCAGCTGTCTGAGCAGCATCTGTGGGAGGAAAGGAATTGTCGATGTTTTGGGTCGAAATCCTGCATTAGGACACCAGTAGATTGCTTGCTGCTTCAGATTCCAGCATCTGCAGTATCTTGTGTCTCCAAACACCAGAAGTCAGGTACGAAGCCTCCAAACTGAACAAAAACGTGGACGTGAGCTGTGAGACAGCAAGTGTGAGATTCAGTTGGGACAGTGCATGATGGAGCAAATATAACTGCCCAGGCTATTAGATTCCCAGGCAAGTAAACTAGTCTAAAGAATGGAGACAATAGAGTCGAGAGTTCACACTATAGAATGAGCTGGATAGGGAAGGTAAACCAGAACCAGCGAAAGTAAACATATTATTAAATCTCATTGATCTCAAGAGCAGAGGATTCTTGCAAACCATAAAGCCCTCAGATGAGACCAGAGTGAATGATTTAGGTTGATGACAAGCACATTGCAACCCACCTAGAAATAAAATGGTTAATTATGATCAGTTCTTTAGATGCAATCAGGAGCAGGGAGAATCCTTTTGTACTTTCTTAATGGAGCTACAACTGTTAGTAGATAATTGCAATTTCACAGATTTGAAGGACTCAGTTGTCAGAGATTGAGTAACTTTGTGAAATCAGGAAGTCCTGTCTGTAGCCAAAGATAACTCCAGAAAAGTTGGAAAGCTGCAGAGCTATCCAGAACAAGACTTAAAGATGCTGGAAGACCATCAGGAGGAAGTACAAGCAGAGGCACATGTGTACTGAGCACGAAGCTCATGAGTAAAGAAAGATTCTTACATGCAATGGATGCAAAGATTGGTTGTGGTATGTAGAGATTGATAAGCAGAGCCATGTTTCACATGGATTACTGCTGCTTTTGGAGAGGAATGCTACTTGCAACCAACACACACCAGAGGAATTTCAGCAAAGATGGGATGCTGCACATGAGGGAATCAGTGAGGTAAAGACCATAAAAGATAATCTTAGGAGAAATAAAAACAGGAACTGAGGTAGAGTTAGACTGTGACCAAAAGATAAAAGCCCTGATAAACATATACATCGAGCTCCAACTGGAGATGAACAAGCAAAAGTTAAACTTCAAAATGAAAGAAGTCTCCTTCGTGATGATCTGAAGCCAAATCCAACAAAGATCAAGGCAGTAAAGGAAATGCCGGATCTGATAAACGTTGCAAGGATACAGTAGTTTCTGGGGTTCACCAACTTCCTGAGCAAGTAGCTGCCCCATCTGAGTAAGATGTGTGAGCCACTCGGACAGCTGAGCAGAAGGATATGGAATGATGCATATGGTGACTGCATGCTCACAAGCAAGAGGAGAGAGACACAGCAGCACAAGTGTTGCAAAGTTATGATTAAAAGAAGCAGCTGATATTTTAGGCAGACACCTCAGAAGTGGGGATCTTACGAAGTGAGCAGTGATCTTACAGGAGGAACAGTTGACATCATATAGAAGCAGAGCTCTGGCAGATGCTGAGAATCATTATGTACAAATTGAGAAGGAGTTACTTACTGTGATTTAGTTACTTACTGTGATTTTTAGACTGGAGAAGAGTCACCAACACACATCCAAGAGAACTGTATGTGTGCAAAGGGGTCACAACTACCTCAAGATCTTGTCCATTAAGCTCCTCCATAGAATATCAATGAAGCTGCAGAGAATGCTTGTGATAATACAAGCATAAAGATTTGGTAGAGTCTGGGCAGAGACATGGAGATAGCCAACATGTTTGGCCAAGTCTATCTCAACAATATATCTTTGAGATCATCCAGGTCATGCCATCTTCTCACAGCTACCATCAGGCAGGAGGTATGGAGACCTGAAGTTCCACACCTCCAGGTTCAAGAATAGCTACTTCCCTTTAACCATTCAGTTCTTGAACCAACCAGCACAACCCTAATCACTGGAATTTAGCAACACAATAATCACTTTGATCTCTTAGCACTAAAATGGATTTTTTTTGGTTCTAATTTTGTTTTTTTTCTTGTAAAAATTGTTTCATTTATGTTTAATTTATGTTTTTCTTGTGGCTGCTACTATGTGATGCTATGTGCCTGTGATGCTGCTGCAAGCAAGTTTTTCATTGCACCTGTGCACACATGGACTTGCGCATATGACAATAAACTCAACTTTGACTTTGAAGATGCCAGCATTACTGAGGATACCTCATTGTCCCAATGCTGAGACAATAATTGCAGGGAGACATATTCCAACATCCCAGTCACTGATGCACGAGACTGAGGCAGAGGGTCTCTGAAGTATGATTCAGATTAGTTTATTGTCATATGCACCAGGGTGCAATGAAATTCCTTGCCCTTGTGAAACTTACAGAATAAACAGTATGCATGGTAGTAATGAATACAACAATAAATATAGCACAAAACAACAAAACGGTGCAAAGTATAGTGGTACATGGTAGTGTAGCAGTTAGCGTAACACTTTACAGCACCAGCAACTTGGGTTCAAATCCGGCCACAGTCTGTAAGCAGTTTGTACGTTCTCCCCGTTTCTGTGTGGGTTTCCTCCGGGTGCTCCGGTTTCCTCCCACATCCCAAAGACATACAGGTTAGGAAGTTGTGGGCATGCTATGTTGGTGAAGGAAGCGTGGTGACACTTACGGGCTGCCCCCCAGAACACTACACAAAAAGATGCATTTCACTGTGTGTTTTGATGTACACGTGACTAATAAAGAAACCTTATCTAGTGCAAAGAGAAATGCTAAAGTGACAGTAACGGAAGAGTTAGAATTAAAGTTTGAAAATGTGGCAGCACCGCCAGGAATGGGATGTGAAAGAGGTGATTGGTTCAGAATCTGTTAGCAGTGGGGAAGAAGCTGTTCTTGAGTCTGATCGTCAGGGCTTTCAAGTTCCTGGTTCTAAGAGAAGGTAGAAGAGAGAAAAAGGAACAGCCAGTGTAGCCTTCCTAATTCAGAAAGTATGAATGAAATACAGCATAATGTTGACCATCTTCTCAGACCATACTACCACTGGGAGATAATCTGGGCACTCGAACTGATCTGATCTTCAGAGATGAAATACTAGTTGTTCCCAGGCTACAAAACAACATGGTCAAACATGTTCCCTCTGCCCCAACTGTGAGTGAATGGTTGTCTTCATAGAGGAAGAGAAAGTAACTTCTGACCAGAGATGAGGGGAAGCAGGGCTGGTGCACAGAAATGTGAGACATGCATATCTTAACAAAGGAAACAATCAAAATAAATTGTTTATTTTCACCAAGTTCCAGGCAGATCCTGGCAAAAGTCACCTAGATGGAAAAATATATCTGACAACAGTTGACTATTTTTCAGATCTTTGAGAAACAAGCCTCTTGGTGAACACCCATTCATTGATGGCGACTTACAAGCTCAACAGTTTTCCAAATTTAGAATCCCTGAGGTCTGATCACACATAATGTCCAAAGATCATTATAAACAAATTTGCGAGGTTCTCAAGACTGTCAGATTGATTACCTGGCACAACAGCACCTTTTAATCATTGTTAGAGGATTGTAATATTGATTGATATCACTTTAAGTGTTGAAAAATATGATCAGCTGCTCTCTCTACTTTACCACAATGTTTCAGTGTGGAATAATGCTGTGGATCTTCATTTTCAAACAAATCTTGTAGTCAGATAAAGTTTCTTATCTTCTTCTGAGCTTCCCATTAAATCACTGTTCCCATTAAATTAGTCCAGTCCAATATTTACCTCCCAGAAACCAAAGGGCTCCAAGGGAAGTACGTTATGAACTGAGAAATCTATGGAAACTTGAGGCTTTTTGATGGTGGCCATATGAATGGCATGTTTGAACAGAGTAGACTTGTTTGTTTGGAACATCTATTCTGTTGACCTTTATGGACTGATCTTAAAAGCATCAACAAATAATGAAATTGTCTGATCAAAAGATTGTGAATTCATCCAAACAGACCCTAAATTGCAAGAGTGTCTTTTAACAGCAAACAGCTGACTTAGTACATTAGATTCTTTCAAACTGTTTCTTGTTGCAGCTGAGCTAGAAAATTCTAGAATGTTTTCCAACAATAGAAAATAATTTCCATCTGAACAGGTTAGTGAATCAATGCCTTAAATCTAATAAAGCTAAGTGAATATATAGCTTGCTCAAGTGGCAAGTTCCACCATCCACAAGACACAATTGATGGTATAATTTCCACTTACCTGAATATGTGCAATTCTAACAACATATACGAAGTTCTACACCATTTGGGACACCAATGTTGACTGCTTACTTTTCTCTACGAATGCTGCCTGGCCTGCTGAGTTCCTCCAGCATCATTGTGTTTTTCATCTAGATTCCAGCATCTGCAGTCCTTTGCTTCTCTTGTATTTTTTAAGTAATCTTGATGGAAGGACAAATATAGGCCAGGTTGTTTAAGGAGAACACCCATGTTCTTGTTTGAAGTAGTTGTATGAAATCTTTTATACAGGATGGACATTATCCCAAAAGCCCATCAACTTGAACAGGACCTTCAGTCCAGATGACCTGAAATGTCGACTGTCCATTTCCCTCCACAAATGCTTCCTGACCTGTTGGGTTCCTCCAGTATCTTCTTTCTTGTTCCAGATTCCAATGTTTGCAGTCTCTTGTGTCTCGACCTTGAATTGGAAACTCCTTTAAAGAACATGATGAAAGAAGTAGCAAAGATGTATTTAAGAATGTGCGTAATAAGAAACAGAAGGATCTGCTGATGGAGTTAGCTGTTAAAACACATGTGGAACATAATTGATCTCACTGTGATGGCAATTGTGTCAAACAGCCATGGAGTCACACAACACAATGACAGGCCCCACTGCCCACCATGTCTATACCAACCATGTTAACCCTCTATGCTCATCCCATTCTCCAGCACTTGGTCCATTGTCTTCTATGCCTTGGTGATTCAAGTGCTTGTACAGACACTTCTTAAATGTGGTGAGAGTACCCATTATTCTTTCTGTTCGAGATATACTGTTCAGTCTTTACAAAGCCTAGTGACTGAATGATGAAGAACGTATGTTGCCTTCACACCAAGCATCGATTTCTCTTCCTCCGGTTCATTGAAACATGGTGTAAGTGTCACATGTTTGAGTTTACAGATTCGTGCCATCCTCTGAATTTTCAAGAAACATATTTCAGCTGCTGGTAACTAAATCATTATCAAGCAGATGATTAAGTTATAGTGCTGACTATTAAATATGCTCAAAATATATACACAAATCCAAATTCATTAAGCATGCACCATTTACCAGTCTCTTGCCTAAGTGTTTTGAATGGGTTACTGTTCTTAATGGAAGCTAAATGCCTGTAGCAATCCAATTCCAGGCTCTTGCATGTGCAGAGTGGATTCTTTGCTTAATTGACTTGTTCATTTTAGTAGAGAAGTTTATTAAATTAATTTTCCTGGTCCTGAAACAATTAGAGATGCAAACCTTGGCGAACTGCCTAATTCCATCAGAGTGTTCTAAATCGGGCTTCCTTTTTTTATGCTTAATCAATGGGGTTTAAGTTGGATTGTATTTATTTTCTTTAGCTATTCATGACCTAGTGTTGAAAACTGCTTTTTGATATTTTCCTTCTCTGCAACCCACTCATGCTGAACTTTAAAATGGTTTATAGTTAGAGTCACTTTAAGTTATTAATAACTTCTGGTTGTGATGTGTTGCTGCCTTCTATACAATCAACTCAATGTGTAGGGCATCAAGCATCCAACCTTGCAGCTGAATTTCCCAATCTGACATGTAACGCAGGAAAATGTTGTATCTACCGACTGAGATTTATATTTAAAGATTGCTTAACTGTTTCTGTGCTGTATTTTAAAAAGCTCTTTAAATGCAGTTCCAGTTTACAGCTTGTCACATGTAATATTTAAAGAATTAAAAATTAGGGGGACATCTTAGTCTCTAAGAAGAAATTTGTTGTTCCCAGTCAATAGCTGATGCTATGGCCTCAGAGAGTCATGAAAATTCACGACATGTAAGGCAGTCATCATCTCCCCCATGTGCGAAAATGAAGCTATTTAGGTTAATCCCATCTCCCAGGTCACATTTCATAGACTTGTAGGTAAAAGCTATTCAAGTGAAGATTGAATATCAGACATGGGATTCAAGGATGTAACTCCAAGGAGACTGTGACCTGAATACTGTGCCTTAAACTGCCTGGACCTCTACCAGCTGTGAAGAAAGAATAATATCAATAACTAACGGACAGTTCATCGATTCATTACATCCAGCCATGGCTAAAGGGACAAGTGGTTATTTATCTAATGAGCTGAATCATGGGGATTTGGAATCCCACAAAGGCACTTAGAGAACTTGAATTTAATGTTTCTCTGAAAAATCAGAGATTCATGAAAGTGAGAATTATTAATGTTTCTGTGCTGTTTTATCTGGTGACCATCCACAGTGAGTCATACAGCACGGAAACAGGCCCTTCGGCCCAACTGGTCCATGCCAACCCACCTAAGCTTGTCCCATTTGCCTGAGTTTGGCCTATATCCCTCTAAATCTTTCCTATCCATGTACCTGTCCAAATGTTTTTTAAATGTCGTTATTGTGCCTCCCTCAACCACTTCCTCTGGCAGCTCACTCCATCACCCACCACACTCTGCATGAAGAAGTTGCCCCTCAGGTCCCTTTTAAATCCTTCCTCTTGCACCTTAACCCTATGCCCTCTCGTTGTTGATTCCCTTTCCCTGGGAAACCCATGTCCTTTCACTCCCGGCAGTGCTGGCCGTCGGGAATGTCTGGCGGAGTATCGTCCCTTAGGATGAAGGAATCCTGTGACCTTCCTGGCAACTCGGCATTCACCATATGGCAGTTCTCATGATCAACAGCACACTGCTCAGTGATGGAGTGGGAACCCTTCCTCTTTGTTGAAGGTCTGGAGTATTAAGAAAAATTCTCATGGACACATGAGTGAAGTCAACACTCGTGGGAAGCCAGAAATGGTGGCAAATACAGAACTAGGTGCAGGAGTACACCCCTGAACCCTGCTCTGCTATCAGATAAGGTCAGGGTTCATCTCACTGGACCCTCATCACTGCATTCTTGTCTACCCATAGTAACCTTACACCCTCTTGCTTATCAAGAATCTATCTAACTGTCCTTTAAAAATATTCAAAAACTCTGCTTCCATCACCCTTTAAGTTCCAAAGATTCACATCTCACTGAGAGCGATGGTTTCACCTCATCTCTGTGTCAATGAGTCACTCCTTATTTTGAAACAGTGACCCCTAACTCTAGATTAGAACATAGAATATTACAGCCCAGTACAGGCCCTTCGGCCCATGATGTCATGCTGACATTTTATCCAGCTCTAATATCTATCTAACCCTTCCTGTCCACATAGC
>JARFYF010000061.1:10847559-10858650 GCA_030265395.1 Rhina ancylostomus | reverse complement strand
ATCTTATCGATCTACAAAGTTAATTCAGTTTCTCTCCCCACAGATGGCAGGGACATGGGGCATTTAAGCTCTCTGTTTCTCAGCTGTCTCAGTTGACTCCACGCAGAACTGAAATGACGTTGACTTGATTCAACAGGTCAGATTTTGAGACATCTGTAAAACAATAACTCCAAAGGATCTGATTTAGGATTCCTAGTCATAGATGTAAGAAAAACGTAAAGGAAAGGCTGCTGAATCGTCGATTTTCTGACGGGGGCAAAGTATTTGGTGTGTAACCACATAATAGAGATGTAGAGATACGGGCGCTTCGGCCCGTTGAGTTTATGCCGCCCATCAACCACACATTGATTCCAGTCCTACATTAATCCTACTTTTTAAAATTATCTGCACATTCTCATCAACCTTCCCCCCCCCCACCCCTCCATACACACAAGGTTCTACCACTCACCTACACACTGGGGGTAACTTATAGCGGCCAATTAATTTACTAACCCGGAGGAAATCCATACGGTCATAGGGAGAACGTGCAAGCTCCACATAGATAGGGCCGAGGCTGCGGACCGAATCCAGGTCTCTGGCGCTGTTAGTTAGCAGCCCCACCAGCGCCGCTGTTGGTGCAGTAGATGGTTCTTGGCACCAATATCACCGAGAGTTTTTCCTAATTATTCAGGAGAAACTCGCCTAACACGCAGATGGAAAGGAGTGGAAGGCAGTGTTAATGAGGTTAGATAGAGAGCACGGGGAGATTTCTGTGGAGCCTAATCATTAAAAGGATCAAAGGTTCCCTGGGCTACCGTAACGTTAATCATTCCGAAATGATGTTGTAGCTGGGAAGGGACCTAGTCTGATGACTTCCTGATGTAGCGGGTCAACGGCACCAGGCCTCGCTTGTTACAGAATCAGTCCCTGACCGGAGGCAGTTTTTGCGAGATTAACAGAGAAACGAGAATTCGCAGTCAAGCGATTCTTGCTCTCAGTTAAAAACCCTCTACTGATGGGTTTGACCAACCGACTCACTAGGAAATGTGGGTGGTGTGTGTGGGGGGAGACCCATGGAACTCTGACACCCCGTACCATATCACTCCTTGGTGACTTCAATGGAGAGTAAAATCCGGAACGGTACAAAACCAATCCGATGTGGATTGGTGTGGATTAGGTCAACGTCGGATCTTCCGTGCGGGGAACAATGGATTTTCCCAACTCTCTATTCCTGAAAGCAATTTACAGTTCCTCTAATTGAAAATTACCGACCGCCAATAAATATATATAAAGGGTTAATAGCTGCAGTCAAGTGGGTTTCTGTTCTATTCATATTCTCATCCCAATTATTGATCGAATTCACGCACGATACTGATTTATATCAACTTTAACTGGTGAGAGGTCAACTCCCATCCTGGCTGTGAAAATATATTTGTATGAATAATTATTTTCACAGCTCTACTGTATCTAAGGAACAACTAGGTCTGAATATAAATGCGCGCACCCAGGCTCACATAGTCAGGTTACAAACAGTTGAGATGATGCAGAACAAATGAAATACGAATTTATTTAGATTTGTCTTGCAGAATGATTCAACCTCGAGTGTGTGGGAAGGACTGCTGAACAGGAATAAAGTAAATAGGAACTTGGAAAAAATAGAATACACCGAGCTGTCCAGTTGGTGAATATTTGTGTTATTTTAAAATATGATTTAGATATTTAAAATAAAACACAATTGTCCTGTCTCACTCCGGCAGAATACAGTATTTGTAAGCTGTTGGTCTACGAATGCGTCTCTTTGAATCTCCCAAATCATCTACCTCACAATGCTACCTTAGCGAGCGTAAACACTCAAGTGATATTTCACATGCACATCGATTACATTACATTTCAATGGGTCACATACAATTATAACAGCTTTTATTTTGTCGAGCTTTTTACATGCATTTAGAATAACCGTGGACCAGTCTCTGTAACCAGTTCGCCTGTCCCCAAGCCCCGTATATTTTTGACTGCATTTGGACAATTATTCAGAAACACGCAATCAGCATGAGTTTTTTTAAATTTCTGGAGTGAAATGTTCCCGCAAACAGCTTGCTCGCAGCCTGAGGGTTCTCGCCAGCATTTCAAGGATCTAACACGGAGACTTTTCTTTTGAAAATGAGATTTCCCTTTAGGATGACGCCATGAACTCCCGCATAATTGACAGGCCACCTGTGGGTTGACAGGGAGGAAGAGTGGCTTCACCAGACAGCCCTTGGCCAAAGGTGAGAGGTGGAAGAGGGGGCAGGAGAAGAGAAGAAAGAGTGAGAGAAAGGAGAGTGGTGGAGAAGGAGGGGGGAGGGTGAATGGGAGGGGAGAGGGAAGGGAAAAAAATGTCCTGCCTATTGTTCCAGCCTAACATATAAGGGAGGCTCTGGTCTCCCGCCCAGTACTCCTGGCTGATTGCTTCTGTCACCGCTAATAAAGACGAGCAGAGAACTAGGCTGGGCAGAAGCCAGCGATCCTGTGATGTGGGGGCTCAGTTCCAGTTCTCTGTCAACAACAGTGTCTGAGTCAGACTCGCGGGCATTAGCAGACCTGCCTCAGCGGCTGGAGGGTGAGTTACAAAAAAAATAGAATTAAACATTGTCCCTAATAAGGTAAGAAGGGAACGGATCTCGGGGAAGGAATGTCGTTGGTGTAGTGTGGTACAAATTATATTCAATGTATATTTATCAAATGCGTTCATGGAGAATCTAAACCCATAGGATGTTCCGATTTAACACATCCCCTCTTATCTTTTAGAAACAAATTTGTAGAGCGGATTTACAATTCAAACTTTCAGACCATGGTCTTTCCTTGCAATAACCGACTTTAACAAATAACTATTCTACTCAATTTCCCATACAGGCTTTTAATTGTGTCCGCAGCTTCTGTTGGACTGATATTCTACCTGGAAGGGGAGGGACACATTAAGTGTACTCAATAACTGAAAGATTGACTGTTATTTGAACAACCAAAAGAATACCATATTAAGATTTTGTTTTATCTTAAATGACTCGTTAAATTGACTAATCAACGCAGATTGTGTTCGCCCAATCTGGCTCAGATTGTCCAGGGTCCTTGAAGCGGTCCCAAGCACTCAACAGGTGTTCTGAACGCGCCGAGCTCTTTAAACTTTGCCTCAATTGCTGAGGAAATATCATTAGCGTCGTGGACAGAAAGTTCCAAGGAAACATCGCTGAAAATGTTGTGGATGGAGGTCAAGGGAGGGAAGGGGGAACGACTATTTTGATGCCAATGCATCACTGATTTATCTGTTCGTGGGTTATTGTATTAAAAATGCTGCAACATTTCAATCCTAAAATGGAGAGGCGCGGGGGAGTTTTTTTCTTGACGACATGAAAGTATTCCGGGCTCACAAATGAGGAGAGAATGCTAGGGTCGCAGAGACAGATAGACACATAGTTACAGAGCCACGTAGTCATTTCCGAGCTTGAAGTTTCGGATCTGGTGGTAAAAGGCTGGACGTGAGAGCTGATCACACCCCTGCTCATTCCCCTGCTTTCACGTCCAGACCTGCTGGCTAATTTGAGAGACAGCTCAAATGCAAGTATTTCTGCCCCGCTTTAAACAAGAACTGCTTAATCAGTTTAATATGTGGTCCCCAGTGTCCAGCTTCAATTCGTCAGGGCGCCTCCAGTTTACCGACCACAGTGTCTCTCCGGCTATGTCTCTAGATGGCAAGTTGTGTGTTTCTCCCTGGTTTGCGCGTGTCCTCAGCTTTCTCTCCCTTTTTGGACCGGTGTCTATAAATCTATGGGTTTCTGTGTCCGTGTGTGTCTCTCCGAGGTGTTTTTGCTTTGACTCCCTCTCTGGAGATCTGCCGGCGTGTCTGCTTTTCGGTCTGTCTGCCATAGTCGTGTCTTTGTGTGTTCGTGATCGTCCGCGCAGTCTGAGGAAATTTATTGTTTACCCTTTAACCTTGCGATGATGTGGTTTTTTTGGAAACGTTATGCTAATTTAATGGGTAATCTAGGAACTATATTATGAAATTAGGTATTTTCAAGTAAATTCTACACAATCGCTAACAGTGCAATATTAATCTCGCTTGAATATTGAAACTCTTGAGAGTTTGAATTGGATTAAAATGTGTAGTCTGAATCCAACACAGATTTCGTACATGTCGGGTCCATTCACACGTCGGCTCAATCCCAAATTTAGTGACCCGTAAAAGGTGCATGTACTTCATGGGCAGGGGATTATTTCTGGATGTGATGTGCTGACCGAAATACACTGCTTACTGTAGTCCAGTATATTTCTCTGCCCACTTCGTATCTTCAGTGGATTTATGAAGGGAACCAAGATCTTCTCAGTGGAGTTCTAGAAAACTTGTGCTTCAGCCTCAATCTCCGTAAAATCAGACAGAACGACTTTAAACAAATGTAATCCAGGTAAAATCAACAAATGTTGTAAAATGCTATTAACTGGACATGAACGATTATTTTAGGATCTATTTAGAGGGCTTGTTTTTGTACGCACAGCCCGAATTACTGTGTTCTTCTGCGCTATGTTTAATTGGAGTTGGGGTTCAGAGTATGTGGGTTTGACTGAGCGCCTGCTCTGCTCTCGCATTGAGTCCTGATTCAGAGGTGAAGATTGCCATTCGATTCAGCACTGGGAGAGGGACAGCGCCCCAGCTGTACCTCCTGTCATCAGTTCAGTGTCTCCCTCTCCATTCTTCGACCAATCCTGTACCAACCGTTCAGCCGCCAGGCACTTATTTATACAGTGGCCACACCAGTCGTTCCTAGCCATTCACTACAATCCAGTCCACGGAAATAAATCATTTCCTAGCGGCCGATCGCTTGTCAACCTCTCCTTTCTAGTTCACACTAGTCGCTGCTCCGCTGAATTTCCTGTCTGATTCCTGATACACAATGTTAGACAGGATTTCTCTACACAATAACGAGCTGAAATCAAATCTATTGCCCCGTTCCTTAATCTAGATTAATCTCTCCCATTACCCAGATCTACAGAACGACACATTTCCTTCACTTTCTACATTTTACAAAACTCGCCACTTCCCGATTGACTGTCTTTTCATCTCTTGAACATTGCCGGCAATCCTTCATCTAGATCTCTTCCCCGAAGTAAAATTTCCATTTTTCCATTTCCTTATTCCCAGTTCCCAGCTGAACTGCATCTCCAGGACCAAAATTATCCTATTTGTGTCTTTCTGGAGAAGCTGCATGGTACAGCAGAATGCACTATATTCTATCAGGAATAATTCCCACTGAAATCCAATTTCACTCCCCTTTGCTTATGCAGTTTGAGACACGTCAGGTTTTGAGTTGGCATCAGTGATGGTGAACCCATAAAATTTCAAGTACATAACCCTGGTAGCCACATTTGTTCTTCTAAAAGCCCCATTGTGTATTGCCCCAGGAGAACCCCAGATTAGAGCTGCTTTCTAAATGAATTGGACTCCTTCGTGCTTTGAAAACAGCCAGTATTTTGTTAACAATTAACTCTTTGAAGATTGCATTAGCATTTCTGCATTGTAATAAAAGTATCATGTGACTCAATTAAAATTGCATTTGCAGAATGTGATTAGGAAGAATAAATGACCTTAATCAGGATGTGATTATATTCCCACATACCAAGTGATTTATATATCAAGTGAGTTACAAAATCAATAACAGCTGTCAGACAATTTTACTAGCCTCTGTACAGTGATTGTTCCTGTTGTGATATAGTCATGTTATTACAGAAAAAAACTTATATTTAAGCAGCCTTTTTCATGACTTGGGACACTCTCTAATACACTTGCAGCTGATGTGGCAGTTTTGAAGTATAGTCATTGTTTACTGCAGGAAACACTGCAGCCAATTTACACAGAACTCTCCAAGTATCATGTCAGGTTTTTTTTACTTTTAGTGATGATGTGTGGCATTGGCTTGTTAAACAGGATAACTTCCACACAATTCCTCAGACTAATGCCATTGGATCTTTTACATGAACCTTGAAGTTTAATGTCACCTACAAAAGTGGCATCCTCAACAGTGCCACATTCTCTTGGTACTGCAAAGAATTTCAGATCTCTGAATTTACAACTGAATTACTAACCATCTGAGTCAGAGGTGGGAGTATTACCAGATTAACTATGGCTTAACTCTGTTTAACAATGAGCTATATTGGACTATATAATAAACAAGGATAAAATGGTATGTTTTCTTTTTAAGTGATGGGTGTAAAAATATCATGATACATAGAACACCTGGTACTATATTAATCCAATATTTTTGCTAATTTATTGAAATGTAAATAATTCTTGGGCTGATGATTCAATGCAGAGCACAAGGCTAATTGGAAATACCATGGTGATTTATGAAAGAATTCTCACCAAGCTCCTAGAATAATAATCATGTTAATATACTATGATGACAATTAATGGAAAATTTAAAGGCATGAGAATTTTCAAGTTAGGATGAAACAGAGTGTTTATATTTACTCCAGAAAATGAAAAATTCAGGTGGCAGTTGGGCATATAAGGCACCAGCAAATAGAGAAAAAAGAAATGAAGATAGAAGTATATCAGAGATGACCAAGTATTAAATGGTAATGCTTCTTTAATTAAAGATTGTAAGAAGGAAAGACTGAGGGAGATATGAGAGTTAAATGGGAATCAGATAGGTTGGAATAAGAGTAACTTTGGAAGGAGAAGGAAATCCGGTGGAGAAATTAACTGCAAAGACACGAGCATGGATGAGGCACAGAAGAGACAAAGGTACAAGGGGAGACTGGAATAAAACTGTATTTATTCTAATTTTCCATCTCAGTGGAAGTTTAGTTTGTGATTTATGAGCTTGGTTATTTCTGCTGTGATCCATAAAATTCTTAAAGCTTATTGCATGGAAACCAAATAGTGGTTTCATGATTCTGTATTTAATATTGTACCTGTTGCTTATTTGGGTGGTATTGTTGATATCATGAGCATTGGTAATGATATTCCTCCATCTTTACTGGATCCCTAATATATTGATACGTGTGAACCTGCAGAGCCTTCTAAACTTATGGGGAATATTTTCTCTGCCTCTTTTCCTTTGTTTGGGTCTTGCAACTCATGTTCTTTCCTCATCTTTATCCTGAGATGCCTGGTTCTCAAATGCTTCTCCTCATTTTGTGCTTTCAGTCTCAGCCTTGCTGCTTTCAATTCTGTTGCCGTTGCTAATTAACATGCCAGCATTAGTTAGTAGTTACCTGAACTTTGTTCAACCATCATATACCAAGAAGAGGAAATTCATCTTGCATTGCTGTGGACTGAAATTAGTTTGTAAAGAAGATCATAAGTAATGAATCATTGGGCAGGAACTGTTGTTATACAAAGAAGGTAGGAAACAACATGCAGGCATGGTCTGACAAACAGAAACTGAGTACAATCAGAGATATTAGTTATTCTTAATGCGACAAGAATGTTCATCAAAACATCTTATTTGCATGTTATGATCTTTGGAATCCACTTGAATTAAAAGGGTCTAGACCATGTCATTCACAATGCAGAACTGTCTCAGTCCTGCATTAAAATATCAATATGAATTATGAGCTCATGTTGCAGAGTCTGTCTTTAACTTGTAAACATCTGACACCATCTAATTTAGGCTGATACTAAATTAATTGAGTTTTACTTTTAACAACATCAGATTCAATTTCAATGTAGGATGACACACAACAAGCGTGAATGTGGATGTGTCTTGTAGTGTTAAAGGGAATAGCTGTGACCAGCAATCCTGTTAAGTGCTGCTACTGGTTTAAAGTAATCACTTTTTTACTTAATGCTTCTGAGTTTAATTCAAAGGTGCAGATTTTTTTTTTAAAAAGTCATGATATTGCTTTGGTACTTGCGTTAGGATTTGCAACTATCAAACAAATGTGTAAACAGAGCTGATGTAGTGAAGTCAATTACTCCAAGCTTTGGCTTTTCAACAGAGTGAATGTGCCTGGTTAAAGCAGCATGAATCTTACCAGTGCTCTGAGCTAATAATCTGTATCATGTGGCTAGTTAAACTTGGGCTGGCAACCTGCACACAGGTTTTCAATGAGACATTTGGGGTGAATGCCTATGTATAAAGACTATGTGAAATATACTCTTTTTGGATTGCTGAATAACTTCATTTGAAGACTTAACCACTGCAGTGGGTTTCAGTGCACGTCAGATACCTGGCCAACAAAGTAAGATTTTCCTCTATCACTTTTTCACTGGCTACTTAACCTTTTAATTTTCACCTTTTTACACCTTTCCTAACCCCAAGCCATGTCATTCAAAATGGGCATTTTACACATTTCAGTTTGTATTCCTTTGTAGTGAGGGAGTTCATTTACATGAGTGGAATCTTAGATTAATTGAAGTAATCTGCAATTACTGTGTATTGTATTTTTTTAATACTAAGCAATATAAATAACTCCTTATTTAATCATTATTGTATAAACCTTTTTTGGATTGCTATTGGAACACGTTATAGCAAATTTACTCAACAGGAAAATTATCTCAGTCCAAAGCAATCTTGTTTTTTTTAAATTGAACACCACAGCTGTTAATGTTCTCTTGGCATTGTTAACAAGATTTCATTAAACAGATTCCTGTTTTTTGTGAGATTGTTATGTAGAAATGTGTGTACACCTGATGAGGAACATTGAGGTGTTTGATTAAAACTTGTTAACGGTCCAGTAACTCTGACAAGTTATTAGCCCCTCTCCAGAGCCTTTGCTTCTATTATTTATCCCAATTCCTATTTTTCTATTGCAGCTTCCATTCATTTAATTTTACCTTTATGGCATTGTTCTTATAGAATTAGGGAAATTGTGAATAGTGATCCTTAAAGTGGAGGTAATCGGGGGAAAAATAGTCACTCTTATGAACAAAATAATCAAACTGCCCACAACACTGCAAAGAAAATCTAGGCCATTCTTGTGAGTATTGATGCCTGTATTGAAGGGATTTCACTTCTATACCAGAGGCACAGTCTCCAGGAGTCCCATGCCTCATTTTTGGATGTAATTCAAAGATTTCAGAAGCAGAAAAAGTGGAGATAAATGTAGAGGGAGAGGGGCTGTGTGTGTGTATCTGTTGGTCAGAGAGAGAGAGAGTAAGAGATGGAGAGAAAGGGAGATCCTGCCTCTGACTTCTTGCTTATGGAGAATATTCCTGAGCAAAGGAACAAATGTACCAAGAATTCAGTGGTGTGAAGACGGATGATCTTATAATAGGATAAGAAAACTAAGCATGAGAAAAGCAGTGTAGTGGAAATGGTACTCCTACCAGTATCTTTCAAATGATATGCAGTTTGGGGCAAAATCAGATTTGGAATTTTAAAGGTAGTTCCATCAAGTTGGCTATCAATAATGGCAGTTCTCCATATTGTCTCTCCAGTTCCCCACTCTCCACCATGTACAATTTACCTTTCAAAGTGTCTCTGCCCTGTTACATCCTCAGACTGAAATCATTTACAATTATACTGTTAGCAAATACCCTTCAGGGGTATTACCTGTGTGTAGGACCAACAGAGATTTAAAGTATGTATGTAAACCAGTGGCTTCTGTGATGTCATTCAATATCACCATAACTGGATTTCCAAATAACCTCTTCACATATCCTCTGATTCTCACTGTGCCAAAAATCCTGTTGATATCAGTCTGAAATATTTTCATCAACTGAATAGAGCAGAGAATTCCAGAAAGTCACAATGTGCTTTTTTAAAAAAAGTTCATAACTCAGCAGTGAAGCATGTGAATATAAGTGTGGTTTAGGTACTGAGCATTAGAAGTAGGGTTTTGTTGTCCTTTGGAGCAGAACTGGATAAAAAGGTTGGTCTGTGTATTATGAAACTGAGGAAGAAGTGGAGTAACATGGGAACGTAATGAGTTTTGTTTATTAGCAAAGTAAACTGGACTATTCTGACTAAATGTAACTGCTGATGGTAGAACCATCGTTCCACAAGCCCTGTAATCATTCCTCTTCATAATCTGTCCTTTCACCCTGTCCCACCACCACATGTCTTGCATCCCTCCACAGGCATATTTATTCCAGATGTTCTTAAAGGGCTAAAATCACTGAAATTAGGTTAAACATTGCAGAGTGATGGTAATTGTTTTTTAATCAGTCTCCAGGGTAACCATATCAGTTTTTAAATAACATTCTTGTTCTGGTTTGGGTTTTTGGTTTCTCCTTTATTCTGAGCCTTCTAACTATCACCGTGCCTTTTCTTGTTTTCTCTTTGGGTTTTGTGCTTTCCTGTCTTTTTTTAATCCCTCTACATTTGTCTTTTCCCTTTTTGTCCATTTGTCTCTTTTTGCCTGTCTCTTTTTTTCCTCTCCGTATGTTTTCCCTTCCAACCTTTTTTTAATTCTGTGTGTTTGGTTCCACTATAACCAGATGTCTCCCCTCCAAAGCTCACAGGCTTCGAAGAGCTGACTGCATGCAGCTAAGAGGAGGTCCCTTGATGCTCTCTGTAAAGGTTAGTCTGAATATATTTTGTCATTTTCTTCTCTTTGAGCTGTAATTATCATTGCTTGGTTTCTAGGTAACCTCAGTCACAGCTCTAATGCCTCTTGGCCTTCTTGTGTATGAGCGCATGTCATATTTCTAATTAAGGAAATATTTTCTGTCTAGGAAAGATTACATTCTTAACGGATTTGGCTGCAGCCTTGACTATGATCTCCTACATCTATTTGTTTTTAACCTCATGATCCATACGTCTCCCCTGTTGCAAATGAGGAGAATCGGTGAAAAAACTCAAGCCAGGTTAACAAGGACGTGAATCAAATAAATTAACTCTTGCAACAAAAGCCTTGACCATAGACCCACGGTTCAACAACTAAACTGTGCTGAGTCAGCTGATTACTTCTAGAACTGGTCTCAGGATCCTTGGTTTCAAGAAGGGGAAAGTATACAGCCCACACACTTGTTACCGCTAGTGACACCAATTTGAATATGAATGAAGAAGTTATACTGGTAATTGTGGCATTGTGGAAAGATAATTTACACGTTGCAAGAAAGAAGAATTCAATTGTAAGTTTTCTGAAAATGTTGGTCTGTGAAGCTGAGTTTATTCCCCTGGTACAATATGTAAA